>MJUU01022107.1:0-29923 GCA_002080025.1 Modiolus philippinarum
CCGCCATACTTTGTACCCATACGTCTTACTTTCTGCGCCTTTCGTCGCTGGTGAGACAAAAATGGGCTGCAGGGATAAAAGGTGTTTGATTAGTTATTTTCATATTCTGTATTCATGGTTATGACTTCAGAGACAAACTTATANTGGAAATAGTGTCTTCAGACACCATTGGTCTAAGTGAGCCTCTTGTTGTCAAAGATCATAGTAATGTTTCCACTAGACAGCTAACGACAATATTTATCAAGATAAAGACAGGTTACCCTGGATAGAAAGTGTTTGTTTAGTTGTTTTCATATTTTCTAATGAGTAAATGGATAGAAACATATTTTCAGGAAAAAACTAGAGTTATCTTCCCTTTGTTCTATGATAAAGACATTGAAAAGCAGAATTGTAATGACATATAAATGAGCACTAATGTATATACTAAGACTATACATAATGATTTCTTTGATATGTAAAGGTTTAATATTTTATTATTTTTTGCATCAAATGTTGGATATTTTGACAGGATTTATAAATAGATAAATAAAATCCTCCATTAGTGGATATACTCAAAGTGGCATAGAAAACATATTTTTCAATGGAATTGATTTATTTGAACTGCATGTGTCTTCAGGAATACGAGTCGAACTAATGTGATACTAATATCAACAATTTATGATATATTTATATTTCCTTTGCCGTCCCTAGAAGGAGTGACTGGGAGAAAATGGTAGCAGTTCTGGAAAACTCAGAATTCAATAACGTTATTGAATTTGGTAACTCTGTCTATATATTCAACCAAAAATTGGCCAAAATTTTAATTTTAAATTTTCAAATATTTTCTTAATGTTTTGTAAGCTGTTCTGTTTCAACAACATGTATATAAATTTTTATTACAATCTGAAGCCAAATAAGAAAGTTTCACTAAGGTTACCAAATTCGGTAACTCATGAGATAAGGGTTTACATAGGGATATCTCATGGATCCATCAGTTAAGGCCTTGCCATTTTTTATTCCATAGATGGATTTTGATATCCGTAGGCAGAATTTTAGAAAATTGTTTATTTCACATTTTGAAAGTAATCAGAGATACCAAGTTCTTGTAGAAAATGCCAAAACTTGAATCATTGCAAAGTTACCAAATTCGGTAACCCTAAAGTTACCAAATTTGGTAACAGTTACCAAATTCAATAACGTTATTGAATTCTGAGTTTTCCAGAACTGGTAGAAAATTAACTGAAATTAGAAAACACAACAAGTGAGAAGTTGGCCCGAAATTGAGGGAAATAGGAAAAAGGTAAAAATTGGGAGAAAACAACATGAACAAAATCTGCCCCATGTCATAATTTCCACTTGTGAAAATAAACGGCAACTATCACAGGATATTTGCGTGTTACACACTTTTTTAATGGTTTACATGCTTACATATTGACTAGGGGTGTAACGATACACCAGTATATCGATATATCACGGTATTTTTCAACAATTCTGGTACACTGTCCAATACGGAATCCAGCGTATCAGTACATATTGTCTTCTGATTTTTGGAAAAATTTCAGAATCAGTACCACCTAAATGTTAAATGTTTTAACTTTACTACCGGAGTTGACATATTCAACACGGCGGGTGTCTTATAAGAAGCAGGAGATGCTTACTCTACCAGTACACCTGATCTCACCCATGGTTTTCATTGGGTCCGTGTTGTTCATTTGTATGTGTGTCTTCATTTGTCTTCATTTTTTTCTTTTTTGTCCCATTCTCAAGTGGTGTCCTTGTTTCTTGGTGTTTCCGATGTTGCCTTTGTCCATGGATTGTTCGTTCTTTGACTGACGGTTCGGTTCTCACTTACTTTAAATTATATGATTTTGGCATGGAAAGTCAGATAACGGACAAACAAATATATTTTGATTTGTGAAAATGAACACTCTTGTCTTATTCAGAAATATATTTTCTATTTCATCACATAAAAGAAGAAGTTTTAAATCATAATCAAATTGAGCAAGCAGAAGATGATACATATTGATACGTATCACAATATGCTTGTGTTGTATCAATATATCATGATACAATATTGACGATACTCATCCCTAATTTTGACCTATGACGTGTACACACACTTTTCAGAACTTCACACCCCATTACACGCTTTTTCGTTGTTTATGTTTTTGGTTATTAGCCCTATTGCAGTTTTTGTGATTCTCTTGACTTTCCACATTCGTTGTTAATGTTTTGGGCTATTGGCACTATCCATTCGGGTGATTCTCCCGGCTTTTCAGGGCTGTACGGTAATTTGCAAAACTTCAATATTTGGGCGAACAAATCGTATCAATTTCTTGGTTTGTTATGTCCACTAAAGACACAAGTGCAAAGAGAAAACTATTTTTGGGCCATTTACATTGAATTATTTACAGAAAGTGATTTAGACAGATACAAAATATATACAAAAGCTTGGAACTCATTTGAATCTGTCAAAATTGGTTCAAGCATATTTCCTCTTTTCCAGTTATAGAAAATTTGTTGAATAATGGGATCATCAAGGGCAAGGCCGAGAAACTCTTTGCTAACTTTTTACATTTGTGTCCTGTAAATTCAACCAAACTTGTAATTGTTTTGATTATTTACCTGGTCAGGTTGTTCTAAAATCAGGAAAACAGGCAAATGTTGAATACAATGGGAGTTTATTGGGTAGCAATAAATTCAATTTTTGGTTTTCATATAAATTTTGTACAATAATTCGAAAGAACATTTGTATGTTGTGCATTTTCACACACTTTTTGGTAAATTAAGTCATGTCATAACATGATTTTTCATTGTCAGAGGTTTTCAATTGCATGTACAATTAGCTCAACGTGAACTGATTCTCTCTCTTTCTGAACACTTAGTATTTTCCTGGTGGGACATTGCTAAACAGCAATTTTCATGGAAAAATACTAGGTTTTTTTTGGAGGAATCACACGGATTATCGTGTTGTTTAACAAAAATCCTCCCAACACCCCGAAATTTATTACCTGTGTTCCTTTGACCATTTGCCGGCAATCACAGATGATTATTAGCAAGTCATTTACATTTCATCAATCAGTTTTGACAAGAATTATATTTTTCTAATGTAGTAATTAAAAGTAAAAGATTTTTTTTTTCAAATAACTTGAAAAAATTGGCATGAAAAGCCCAAAAGATTCTATGGACAATAGATCCACATGTTTTGGTAAATAGAATTGCTGTTTTTTTTTTTTTACAAAAGAAATGGTCTAAAATGTTTAAAAAATAAAGACAACATATAAAAAAGATTCATTTGGTTTATAAAAATTGTGTAAATCTGCTAGTGGTGTTCAATCAGATGAAAATACCAACCGATTATCTATCGTAATCGGTTAGGCTTTACCGACCAATTATCGGTCATAATCGGTTATCCTGCAATTCCTCCTTTAATTTTGCTTTACGACTTTTGAATATGTGTCTATAGTATGAAGTACTTGCTTTTAATAGGAACTAATGAATATATTCTTACATTCTAAATGGTTTAGTTTTTAATTGTGAAATTTGTACATATAAATGTACACAATAAAGCATTAGTTCCTTTGCTTTAATTTAAATAACCACTGGCTTTCACCATAAACCTATGGACTACCTGAAGACTGTTTTGACTAAGTTTGGTTCCAACTATCTATTAGTTTTTCAATTGGGAAGATCTTTGAAATTGTTCCAATAGAATCCAGTGTTAAACTATGATTCACTGGCAGCCATTTTGATAGAATCAAACCTTGCTGGACATATTATAAAATGAGTCTATCTGAAGTGCAATGTGACCAAGTTTAGTTGCAATAGTACTGATAGTTTCAGAGAAAATGATTTAAAAATATGTTCCCATAAGGTCTGATGTTAAACTATGCTCCCTGCTGGTGGCCATCTTGTTTCTGGTATATAATTTTTTGTACAGGGAAAACCCCAGCCAGGATTACTGTTACTTATTTTAGTTCCATTTGGGCAAGCAGTTTGTGAGAAGATCTTTATATATGTGTCCCATAGGCTCCATTGTTAAATTATGTTCCCTTCTAGCGGCATCTTTGAATACCAAAAACATTTTATTTAGGGACCACCCAAGGACTGTTGTAACCAAGTTAATTGTTCCAATTGGCCGAGGTGTTTCAGAGGAGAAAATCTTTAAATTAAAATGTTCATGACAGACAGACAAAGAAGAAGGACAATGGACAGATGATGGAAAGACTAGGGAATGACAGATGGATGACGAATGCAAAGTGATGACAAAAGTACATCCTGGATTTAGCAAGCTGAGCTGAAACTAATCAGGGAGGGCAAGTTTCCAAATGTATTAACTTTTCATGGCCTTCCTATTTTTTTCCTAAAGGTCACATGTACTTTTGGTTAACCAATTATCAATCGATTGAAGAACATCTCAATCGATTAATCACATCTGGATAGCCAATCGACCGATTTGAGACATTTTCCGATCATCGGAACACCACTAAAATCTGCAAATGTATTTTGTCACATATTTTTTTAGACATTTACCTGTTGGTGATGCTTGATTCACTTAAAATCAGGATTTTCAGAAAATCATCAAAATTGTACGTATGAAAGGAATGAATGAACACGAAGAATGTTCTTTAAAAGGACTCGCGCTAAATCTTTAATTATTTTTTAAGGTTTAAATTTTATACTCATTTTGTTTCTGTGAAATGTTTTAATCCAAAGAAAAGACCGGAATGTTTTCAAGTAAAACAGGTGAAAACCTCATGTTTCACCTGTTGGAAGAGACATTCAATTTTATGCAGCAATAACAAATAAATTACTTTTTAAAATATTTTGACTCAAGCATTTATCAAAATATTACTTCTTAAAATGTATTTTCAAGAAAATAATTTGTCATTAACAGCATTGTTGACAATTCCACAACTGTAGCAAAAAAATGACTTGCAACATGTCAATCATCGAATTTTAAAGATCAGACAGGTAATTAACATACACAAGTTTTATTGCCTTCAACATCAATAAAACTTTCTGTTTTGAGATAAGAATTTGGGAGGGATCTTGGAGATTTATCTGAAATTAACCGTGTCACATTGTGTTACAGCAAAATCGGTGATAAGAGAGAGAGAATCAGTTCCCGTTGAGCTACATTGTAACTATGAACGGCAACATTAGGGTTTTAATCATTGTCATCAATTGTGATCAAACAATCAGGTTATTCGTTATCCTCTGATCATGTGATTGGTGTGATTAAAAAATAGATATGACCTTAATTCACATGTCATATAAATTGGGGCATGCATTTCAATACCAAAAAGTGCTACATACTCTCCATCAACAACAAATCAACCCATTTCTACAGTCTTAACAACCACATGTACCCCAAGAAGTAAAGAACAATCCATATGTAGGACTCCAAATTTCAAACGACTTAAATGGAGCATCTACATCAACATCAGCAACAAAGCCAATGCAACCAAAGGCTTTTAAAGAAGAAATTTAAAAAACCAGAATCATGCATAAAAACAGTGTACATATCCCTATTGTGATACTACAAAAATTGCACTAATGTGACGATTTCTCTGATTTGTAAATGAAATTTTGCATTATTTGAGCAGTGATACTTGTTTACATTTCAAAAGGTATAAGATTTAACAATTTTGAAATACATATAGTTAAATATTTTTGTTTTTTTTTGGTCTCAATTTCAGATGTAACGGCGAAGAATGAGTCAAACAAGTACCTCCAGTGCTGGTAGCTGGCAGGGTGGGAGAGGATGGAGAGGTCGAGGATGGTGGAGAGGTAGAGGTGGTGGACGATATTACAGTCACCATGGCAACAGAGGGAGAGGAAATTCACGTAATTAAGACACCCAGTTTAGTTCTTGATTTGAGTGACTGTTTCAGCATAATTGTATTTGCATTAAAAAAGTTCAGATGGAAAAACGGTCTAAAACTAGAACTAGTTGGATATGAAACTTTTGAGTTGAATCAATTTTCCAAATGTTTGAAAGCAAGGGTTAGTGGAGCTTTTTTACCATTATTTACCAAGATGTAAGAAATATCATAATTAAGGCCAAATAAAAAAATAGGTGTGGTTCCGGTCACCCGACTGACCCTATTTTTTCCTGCCGACCCTAGACTTTTTTTTTACCCAAAAAGTAAAAAAAATTAGAAATAAAACGACCGACCCTAGTTTTTATGGCCACTTTTGATTGACAAAGTTTAAGTAGAGATCAGCGGCAAGATCGTAGTTATTTTGAAACTGTAAATCGGTATTATCATAGTTTACAAACTAGCAGAGTTTTTATTTACCTTATCGGAACCTTTTTATGAAGTATTTGATGAGAAACGAGCTCAAACGCCGCGAAAATTGAAGTTATTTCCCATCAGGAGGTTTTCGTGCAATCATAAATTCGGGACGAGTTCGGCACAGACTGTCGTATCCGTATTTATTTCACATGTTATTTAATATTTCAGAGGCTTCAAAGCCTATTAAACTGTTGCGGGATAAATTTAAAGGAGACTCAAACATCTTCTTTTACAGCTGTTATGAATAAAACATTGTCAAGAAAAAGCATATTGTCAGCTATATCGACACTTTACCGATCACATGGTTTGTTGACATCCTCAAAAGTTATGGCGGCTATTGAAATATTCGAGATTATGATGTGAAAATGTAAATTTTGGTGGAAATACACCTTCTCTTTATAACTGTTAGGAATTTTCCACTGTCCCATATTGTTAAGAACGATCGTTTGGCTTGAACTGAGACTAAAAATCGATCATCTGGGAACTTGGACAAATCCTTAAGTATCCACACCCCTATCGCTAAATCATTTTTAGGGTAAAAATTTAGGGATAATACATGGTTTTATATCATAGGTTACAATGCATTTACATGTTAAGTATTATATATGATTTAAAAAAATAAAATAAAATAAAATCCCGACCTACCGACCCTATTTTTTTCAGAGGGGTGACCGGAACCACACCTATTTTTTTATTTGGCCTAACGTGTTTAAGTTGTAGAATCTGTTTCTCTAATGATCAAATGTATAACACAAACGATTTTATTCCAAATAGATTTGATGAGAAATTTCACAAGACTTGTACTCTCACTAAGGACATGAGGGAGGAGAACAAATGTTTCCATACCATGTGAAATGTGAAAACTGTATAGAAATAATAGAAGTTTTATTTTTAGTTCACTTATGTAGAACACTGATTGGGACATTCAGCTGTACGTTACAGGGGTGGTTTTCTAATTGATTATTATTTTGTAAAATATTTCAGAATTTGTTCATAACAGTTTGATCATGATTAGTTAATGTTTATATCTGTATGTTTTAATTGTTCTTCATAATTGATGTCACTTTGTATGCATGTACTTGAAATATAGCCAGGTTCATTAAAAAGGGATTAGAAATGAAATCAATCAGAGAAAATCTCAAATTAAATGCATAAATGTTCATAATAAATTCAATCAACATTTTATGCATAACAGAATCCCAGGGAAGAGGAATAAGGATGATGGATGATCCACAGCCAAACAGACGGCCAGCTTCACAAATGGTCCAAACAGTAATCGAAGTCCAATCCCCTTACAAAGGCTGGAGATACTACTTCCCAGATGAAGGTATTTTTATCTATTACATGTATAAAACAAGGCAGATAAACAGATACTGGTAAGTGCAACATGCATGATACAGACGATTACAAAAGCAAGACTTCACAGCAATTGCTAAGTACAGTAGTTACTTGGTTAAATCTAAAACTGTATAATGTCACAAGAATAAAACTACTTTTAACATAAATTTTTGTAGAAATGTAAGATAAAACTATTGCAAATAGATATGATGGTACTGATGGCTGGCAATTACTAGGGATAAAGCTCATTCAAGTGACTGCCAGATATAAGAAGTATCATCCCTCTATGTATATTATATATGTTTACACTGCAACTTTATTATTTGCTTAAGGTAGTACGGGAGTTTAAAATTGCACATCATTCTTGCGCATGTGACCAAAAATGGAATTCACCATGGGAATGTTGCTGAACCCATTTCCAATGTCTTGTAATAGTTAAGTTTGATGAAATATGGCACTTTAATGCGTAACCATGCAGAATATCGAACCTTTCAGCTGACTCCAGTTCAATTAAGGGGAGATAATTTGTATAGAAATAATAGGGAAAATATGTTTTTTGCGATTTATTCAAAAATAAGTTCGGTGGCCCCCAATTTTTTTCATGGAAATTGAAGGACAGTATATTAGCTATTAATTTTCCAATTTTAAAAAAAATTCTATCTGATGTAACTAAAATTATTTAAAATTTTGTTAGAATTCGCTAATTTTCCCTATTATTTCAACCAAAATAGCAGATTTTTACATTTCATATTTCATTCTTATAGGGCCGGTGACCCCTTATTTTTATTTTATTTTTCGTATGCTCTAATAACAAAGGGTAAATCATGAAAATATCAGAAAATTCTTTCTGACAAAATTTTAGACCCCCGTCCCACCTTAAGTAAACTGCATTGATTTGACAGTATGAACATAAGTGATACATCATCACTACCTGTATAACACTGTGTTGGTGACCTCAACAACATGTTCCTGAAGAAATGGTCAGATAATGTTACAAGACAGTAATAATTCACAGCAAGTTAAGAACATTCGCTTCAATTCTCTGATCATCTTCTAACATGAATTCTTGTTTGTTGTCATTGTAGTATAACAAAAAATAATAGTAAAACTGTTTTATTGAAATTTCAGCTTACAATGACCATTCACCTACTGTTAAGAAGGTGCAGGTTTTTGAAAAGTATTTCCTCAGCTGGTCACAGACATACAAATGGGTTTGTATAGTAAAATAATACCGTTCTTCTCATAATCATTGTACTCAATAACATAGTTGCCAACTCACATGATTTTCGCGTGTTACAGATGCTTTTTCAACGGTTTACACACGTAGATTTTGTCACACGGCGTGTACACGCTTTTCAGAACTTCACACGCCATTACATGCTTTTTCGTTGTTTACGTTTTTGGTTATTAGCGATATCACGTTTTTCGTGATTCTCTGGACTTTTCCACACCTATTGTTGATGTTTTTGGTTATTAGCGCTATCGATCCCCTTGATACTCCGGACTTTTCGTGACCATATGGTAAATTGCAAACTTCGATTCGGGCAGACAACTGATTTCAGATCGTTTCAATAAAATTCTTGGTTGGTTACACGAGTGCAAAGAAAAAACGATATTTTTGTACGGGATCAGTGATACCAAAACAAAATTTGGGACTCTGAATTTGATGAATTAATTTAAGGTCAAAGAAAGTGATCATGTAGTAGCAATATTGCCAATATTTACAGAAAGTGATCTAGTCAGATATACAAAAGCTAGGGCTCATTTGAAACCATTAATCTGTCAAAATGGGATCAAGTCCATTTCCTCCTTGCCAGCTAGAAAAAAAAATGTTAAAAGACAGGATCATCATGGTCGAGGCTGAGAAATCTGCTAATTTTTTGCCTTAATGTCCTGTAAATTCAACCATACTTGTGTAATTTTTTTAATATGTATCTAGTCTGGAAGTTCTGAAATCAGCAAAACAGGCAAATGTTGAGTACAATAGGAATTCATATTGGTAAATTGTTTTTTATATAAATTTTGTACAATGGCAATAATCCGAAAGTATGTCGCGCGTTTTTACGCGCTTTTTGGTATCTCATGTCATGTCATGACATGATTTTCCATTGTCAGAGGTTGGCAACTATGCTCAATAAAGATTGTAATTTTAAAATAACAAGGCATTCAAAATACAGTGTGACCTGTCTAAACAGACAGAAAGAGCATATGTAATACATGTTTATTTTTATCTGTTTGATTTTGTGTGAAAACTTGAAAAAAAGTTATTTCCTTTTAAATGTTGGGAATCGTTTGATAAATCCGTTAGGGAAAGATGATAAGGTACTTCAGCATCCAGGGTCACTTTGACCTTCATTTTCAAATTGATTGACTTACATTCAGCCTTGCATATGTGTGCATCTCTGATTGCTCAGCATCCAGGTAAATTTGGGTAACTGACTTATTTTTGTGCTAAATCAACTAAGTTTAAAGTTTTTGGATGAGTTTAAATCTATTTATTAAATTGAAATGCATTTATAATTTTTCCTGTATGATAATTCTTTAACTAAACTTTAATTGATGAAAAAAATTAACCTGAAGTGCTACAAATTGATTAAATATAAATCACCCTTAGTTCAACAGTGTTCATTAATTAGTGATTCCTTCTCAATGTATTGATTTTTTACGTATAAAAATAGAATTTTTTCCAGAGTGAACATGATTCAAAAGTCGCAAATGTTGATTACCTATGTTTTTGTTTCTGAAAAGTGGTATAAAAATAGTCTCATCACTCATTTTGGAAATAAAAGGAGAAAATCAAAAAGCATTTCTCTTATATCTTGTCAGTATTGACCAGTTGTACCTATATAAATGTCATCTCCATTCATCTCATAAATGAACCGAGTAACCTCATGATTTCATGGATATTGAAAAGGTCACTTGCTTGTCTCAATTGATTTCTTCCTTGCAAAATATACCTAAGATGAATTTATATTGGACCTAGAGTATTAACTGAAAAGATGCATTGTTTATTGACCTTTCATTACTAATGTATGATTTGTTTTATGGAATTCAAAACAATTTCAATTTATGATCTACAATAAAGATCACATTATTGATTGGAGAGGTACATGATGGGAAAGAATTCAATTTGTTTTTAAATAAAAAAAAAATTGTATGATTTGCAAAGATGGTACATGTGATCCTATATCTACTCTTTCTTAGGTAAGACATACAGTCGAACTTTGATTGCTCGAACTGCCATGGATGTTTAAAACCCTTTCTGTCTCACCCATGACGAAAGTCACAAAAGCGAGACATAGCGATCCAAAATTCCTTCTTCAGGGTGTCGTCAACATTTATTTTAACCCTGTGGTTAAAGTTTTCTAAACATCAATATCTTCATCAAATCTTCATGGAATCATGAAATTTGGACAGAAGCAAGAAATTGGTCAGAAAATTACCTCTAGCTGAAAAAATTTAAAAATTTTTAAAAAGATTTTCCATATTTTTTTCCGTATTTGGACTTAATTTTTTGTGCAAGAATTTTTTTTTAACCCTGTGGTTAAAGTTTTTAGCTCACCTGGCTAATGCTTTTGCCATTACTTTGCATCCGTCCAGCGTAAACTTTTCATTCAAAGATCTTCTCTTCTGAAACTACGGGGCCAATTGGAACCAAACTTGGCCACAATAGTCCTTGGGTGGTCCCTTACAAAAAGGTGTTTTTCAGGTCCGTGTGATATCCAAGATGGCCGTTAGCGGGAAACATTGTTTTAACATTGAACCCTATGGGAAAACACATTTAAAGATCTTCTTCTCTGAAACTGCTCAGCCAATTTGAACCAAACTTGGCCACAATAGTCTTTAGGTGATCCTCTACAAAAAAGGTGTTTTTCAGGTCCGGGCTATATCCAAGATTGCCACTAGTGGGAAACATTGTTTTAACATTTGACCTACTGGAAAACACATTTAAAGATCTTCTCCTCTGAAACTGCTGAGCCAATTGGAACAAAACTTGGCCACAATAGTCCTTGGGTAGTCCCTAACAAAAAAGCGTTTATCAGGTCTGTGCGATATCCAAGATGGCCACCAGCGGGAAACATTGCTTTAAGGTGAGAGGTACGTAAATAAGCGCCTCTACCGGTGAACGTTATAAATTTGCTTAAGAATGAACGTAAAGTAATTTTAATTTTCACTTTAAATTATCGATGTTTCAAACTTATCCTACAATTTTTCTGAAAAATTGATATTATGTTGCCAAAGAAATTTCTGTTTTATTGATATAATTTTTTTATAGGGTCATCGAGTTCGTTTTTGTGTTATAAATCGCTGAATAGATGTTAATCTTTCAAATCACGCCTAAAATCATAACTTTTTCATTGACGACATCGCTATTTTGACGGCAGATTTTATCGAAAAAATCCATTTTTGGCGTGCCTATTCTATGTTCAACTATTTATACCAGCGAAATTAATTCGATGACCCTATATAAAAATTAACACCATTAAAATGGGAATTTCATTGCTTAAAACATATCCTTTTTAGCTCGCCGGGATGAATGTCCGGGCGGCTATTGTCATCACCCCGGTGTCGGCGTCGGCATCAGCAAAACTTTAACCTGGCTTGTGGAATTGAGACCTTAATAGCTAGGATGTTGATATTTGGTATGTGACTTCCTTGTGATGAGAGCTTTCTTCTGGTACTATACTTGTAGACATTTTGACCTTGACCTTGCCCTTAGGGCAATTTTTAAAAAACTTTATCTTGCCCCTAGAAGGTAGGCTTTTAGAGGTAGGGTGTTTATATTTGGTATGCAACTTCCTTATGATGAGAGCTTTCTTCTGGTACCATACTCGTAGACATTTTGACCTTGACCTTGCCCATAGTGCAATTTTTAAAAAAACTTTAACCTTGCCTCTAGAAGGTAGGCTTTTAGAGGTATGGTGTTTATATTTGGTATGTAACTTCCTTATGATGAGAGCTTTTTCTGGTACCATGCTTGTAGACATTTTGACCTTGACCTTGCCCTGAGGGCAATTTTTTAAAAACTTTAACCTTGCCTCTAGAAGGTAGGCTTTAAGAGGTAGGGTGTTTATATTTGGTATGTAACTTCCTTATGATGAGAGCTTTATTCTGGTACCATACTTGTAGACATTTTGACCTTGACCTTGCCCTGAGGGTAATTTTTAAAAAACTTAGAAGGTAGGCTTTTAGTGGTAGGGTGTTTATATTTGGTATGTGACTTCCTTATGATGAGAGCTTTCTTCTGGTACCATACTTGTAGACATTTTGACCTTGACCTTGCCCTGAGGGCAATTTTTAAAAAACTTTAACCTTGCCTCTAGAAGGTAGGCTTTTAGAGCTAGGGTGTTTATATTTGGTATGTAACTTTCTTATGATCAGAGCTTTCTTCTGGTACCATACTTGTAGACATTTTGACCTTGACCTTGCCTAAAGGGCAATTTTTAAAAAACTTTAACCTTGCCTCTAGAAGGTAGGCTTTTAGAGGTAGGGTGTTTATATTTGGTATGTAACTTCCTTATGATGAGTGCTTTCTAATGGTACCATATTTGTAGACATTTTGACCTTTACCTTGCCCTGAGGGCAATTTTTTTAAAACTTTAACTTTGCTTCTAGAATTTAGTTGTTTAATGATAGGGTGTTTATAATTGATATGTGACTTTCTTGTGAAGAGAGCTTTCTATTACTTTCGAATTTATTGTACATTGAGCTTACTGGAATCCCCGGCGAGCTATGTTGTCTTCTGACAACTCTTGTTGTAGAAAAATTGTAGAATACGTTTTCATAAACGCGCAATTTGAAGACGTTTCATATATTATTTTTTCTGTACGTTTTACATGGATTCTATAAGAAAACAAAATAACTGAAAGATTTTTCAATTTGTCATATTTCAAACATAAAAATACAAATACCGAATTTATTTCACCTTGGAATTCAACTTCATTTGATGCACTTGCATGTAAAATTTCATTGAAATCCGGAAACTTTGCTATTTATGTACCTATTACCTTAACATTGGACTCTATTGGAAAAACACATTCAAGGATCTTCTCCTCCGAAACTGTTGAGCCAATGGGAACCAAACTTGGCCTAAATAGTCCTTAGGTGGTCCTCTACAATAAAGATGTTTTTCAGGTCCGTGCTATATCCAAGATGGCCGCCAGCGGGAAACATTGTTTTAACATTGGACCCTATGGGAAAACACATTCAAAGATCTTCTTCTCTGAAACTGCTGAGCAAGTTGGAACCAAACTTGGTTACAATAGTCCTTAGGAGGTCCCCTACAAAAAATGTGTTTTTCAGGTCCAAACTATATCCAAGATGGCTGCCAGCGGAAAACATTGTTTTAACATTGGACCCTTTGGGAAATCACAATAGTCCTTAGGAGGTCCCCTACAAAAAATGTGTTTTTCAGGTCCAAACTATATCCAAGATGGCTGCAATCGGAAAACATTGTTTTAACATTGGACCCTTTGGGAAATCACATTCAAAGATCTTCTCCTCTGAAACTGCTGAGCCAGTTAGAACCAAACTTGGTCACAATAGTCCTTAGGAGGTTCCCTACAAAAAAGTTTTTCAGGTCTGGGCTATATCCAGGATGGCCGCCAGCGTAAAGCATTGTTTATACATTGTACCCTATGGGAAAACACATTCAAAGATCTTCTCCTCTGAAACTGCTGAGCCAGTTGGAACCAAACTTGACCGCAATAGTCCAGAGATGGTCCTCTACGAAAAAGGTGCTTTTCAAGGTTGTGCTATATCCAAGATGGCTGCAGCGGGAATCATTGTATTACAATTGAACCCTATGGGAAAACACATTCAAAGATCTTCTCCTCTGAAACTGTTGAGCCAGTTGGAACCAAACTTCGCCACAATAGTCCTTAGGAGGTCCCCTACCAAAAAGATGTTTTTCATGTCAGGCGTTATATCCAAGATGGATGCCAGCAATAAACAAAACACATTCAAAGATCTTTTTCACAACAACGGCTCAGCCAATTGGAACAAAACTTGGCCACAAGACCTTGGTTGTAACTTGCAGAAAAAAGAACCGAACTTGAACACAACTGAAACATTTTCATAATTTTGAACACTAAAGAATTAAAAAATATGGTTCCAACTTTGGTAAATTTCCTGAAACTGTCCAAGACAAGCTATTTTTGTCTTGCCAGCGACGAAAGTCACGAAAGCAAGACATATGCATGCAAAGTATGAGGACGGCGTTAACTTTTACTAAATGCAGGATATTTTGAAAACCCTTTGATGTAGGAACATCATATTTGGTCCAGTGGTAGTACTAATCAAGTGCTACCTGATGGACATAATGTTATGTGACCTTGACCTCAATTTCACAGTCTAGTGGCCACGTTAAGTTTTTATGCCCCTGCGACGATAAGTCGGGGGGTATATTGTTTTACCCTCGTCCGTCCGTCCTTCCGTCCATCCGTCTTCCATCCATCCGTCCGTCCGAGGGGGGTACATGGTTTGTCCTCGCAACTCCTCCTACAGTTTTTATGCTAGAAAGTTTTTATTTTGCAGATCATTTGTACATATATTGAAGATGTGCATGTGATAAGGATTTTGATTTCGGTGTTATTTTGTCAAAAATATACATTGTTGAACTTAGTCATTTTTGGTGATTTTTCATAGAGGGTACATAGTTTGTCTGCACAACTCCTACAGTTTTGATGCTAGGAAGTTTTTATTTTGCAGATCTTTTGTACCTATATTGAAGATAAGCATGTGATAAGGATTTTGATTTTGATGCATTTTTGTCAAAAATATACATTGTTGAACTTAGTCATTTTTGGGGTGATTTTGTAATAGAGGGTACATAGTTTGTCCATGCAACTCCTCCTACAGTTTTGATGGTAGAAAGTTTTTATTTTGCAGATCATTTGTACCTATATTGAAGATGTGCATGTGGGAAGGATTTTGATTTTGATGCATTTTTTGGGAAAACTACACATTGTTGAACTTAGTCATTTATTGGATGAATTATTAATACAGGGTACACAGATTGTCCGAATAACTCCTCCTAGAGTTTTGAGGCTAGGAAGCTTTAATTATGCAGTTCATTTGTACCTATATTTTTTCAAAAATATACATTGCTCAACTTTCAATTTTTTTGGTGATTTAGTAATAGATCTGTGCAACCTAGAATAACATGCGTTTAGCGGGGGAATCATATGTGTCTTACAGACACAAATATTACTAAAAAATCCCAATTTGATTCAACCTTGCGCGGGGGCATGTCATCCTCTAGTTCTGCTTAAGTCCATTTCTCAATAACTAGAAGTGGTAGGTTGATAATATTGGGTATGTAGGTTGGTCTTGGGTAGTACATGTCAGTCTGGCAGGTGACTTTTGTCCTTGACCTCAATTTCATGTTCTAGTGGCCATGTTAAGTTTTTCTGCTTAGATCCATTTCTCAATAACTAGAAGTGGTAGGTTGATAATATTTGGTATGTAGGTTGGTCTTGGGTAGTACATGTCAGTCGTTACTTGACTTTTGTCCTTGACCTCAATTTCATGGTCTAGTGGCCATGTTAAGTTTTTCTCCTTAAGTCCATTTCTCAATACCTAGATGTGGTAGGTTGATAATATTTGGTATATAGGTTGGTCTTGGGTAGTACATGCCAGTCTGGCAGGTGACTTTTGTCCTTGACCTCAATTTCATGGTCTAGTGAGCATGTTCACTTTTCTGATTAGTTCACTTAGATTTCACATCAATTTAGAGGCCAGCAGGGACAGGCGAGACATCTTTTAGGGTCTTCACTTGTTGTATCATTTGCGACCAATGTAGCGAAGGTGAGACATAGCGACCATAGATTCCGTCGGCGTCTTCGTCAACATTTGGTTAACCCAAATGTTAAACTTTTTTGGAACTTCAATAACTTTCTGAAATCTTGCTCAATAGCAATGAATTTTTGACACAATATTAAGTTCAACTGCATTATTGATCCCAATATTTTACAAAAGGATATGGAGTAAATGAACATGAGACCATAACACATATGTTAACTCCAACTGCAATAATTTTAATGAGCTGTACGGCCATTTCGGAAATTTATTCCTCATCAGCATCACTAGAACCCAAACAAAGGAAATTCATAATTTAGAAAAAATGTTAAAATGCATAAAACCAAACGAAATCCAAATAATCAGTAATATCAAATATAGCTAAGGACAAAACTACCATGGTGGGAGTTAATCTTTCGGTTTTAGAATTTACGTAAATTTAGACAATAGTAATTGAACAAAATGTACACATGAGATATTATCTCATGTACAAGTACACCATATCTAAGAAAAATAAAGAGCATACATCTCTACCACGGGGAATTATTTTACCAACTCCACACTGCAATAAAAGATGAACTCCTGTATTAAATATTTTACGAAAGGATATGGAGTAAATGACATGAGACCATAATCCAAGTATATTTTTGAAGAAAAAAAAATCCAATTTTTCCCTATTTTGCCATTTGTTTTTTTTCAATATTTTTTTCCCACTATATCTCAACACCTACAACCCATAGACAGGTGATGATTGGTTAGTGGTTACATCTTTAGAAGTAACTAACATCCATACCAGAATTATGTCACAGTGACCTATATTTTCTGCATCAATGAATTCGACTAAATTTTCATTTTGGTCCATAATATCAGCAAAGTTTAAACAAATTGGAACTTAGGAAATTTGATTTTGACATAGAACTGTTGCATGTAGTACATAGATACCCGGTAAGCAATAAACTTTCAGAATTTTATTCTGGTTCCAACTTTGGTAACCGTAAAATTCCTGAAAATGTCCAAGACTTAACAATTTTTGAAATACAATCAAATATTTTAGCAATTTTTCATACCAGACTTAATTCTGAAACATAAGAATAAAAAATATGGTTCCAATATCAGTAAATTTCCTGCAACTCTCAAAGACAAGCAGTATTGGGGAATTCTTGTTAGCAACCATGCTTTTTAATTGAATTTTAGTGAAAACAAAAATTCCAATGCTTAGATTTTAAAAAATTTTGATTCCAATTTTGGTAAATTTCCTGATACTCTCAAACTGAGTCAAAGATTTTTTTGAAATTCTTGTTAGCAACCATGCTTTTTCGATGATTTTTTTAAAATATTGCCAATGGTTAGATTTCAACAATTTTGGGTTCTTATTTTGGTAAATTTCCGGATACTCTCAAAGACAAATTACTGTGAAAGTACTATTGTTCGTGAGATTCCAATTTTTGTGGATTTTGTGGTTCGCTTTAACCACGAAATTAAGTTCCCAACGAAGGGCAATTTAATGTATGGAATTTGTATCCACGAATTTAAGTACCCACGAAATAGTAATATTTATGAAAACAACAAAAATTGATGTCCACGAATAAAAGTACTTAGGATTTTTGTCCCCGGACGCAACCCGTAGCGGGGACATAGAAATGCCCGGCGTCTGTGTGTCCATCCGTCTGTCACACTTTCTTGTAAGCACTCAAATGCATACAAATTAAAACGGATTTTCATGAAATTTATACCAAATGTTTGTATCACTAATACCTTGGTCAAGTAAAAAATCAGCCTTGGTCGATACTTTTTGACAGAGTTATGGGACTTTGACCGAAATCATGACTCTGTTTTATCCAGAAATTGACCTTGTAAGCACTCTCATACCTACAAATCTTGACGGAATTTCATGAAATTTATACCAAATGTTTATATCATTAATACCTTGGTCAAGTACGAAAATCAGCCTTGGTTGGTATTTTTTGACGGAGTTGTGGGACTTTGAAGAAAATAACGACACGATTTTAGCCAAAAATTAACCTTGTAAGCGCTCTCATGGCTACAAATTTTGATGTATTCTCATGAAATTTATACCAAATGTTTATACCATTAATGCCTTGGTTAAGTTAAAAAATCAGCCTTGGTCGACATTTTTTGACAGAGTTATGGGACTTTGACGAAAATAACGACACTGTTTTAGCCAAAATTTGACCTTGTAAACGCTCTCATGGTTACAAATTTTGATATTTTCTCATGAAATTTATACCAAATGTTTATACCGCAAATGCCTTGGTTAAGTTCCAAAATCAGCCTTGGTCAATAGTTTTTGATGGAGTTATTGGACTTTGACAAAAATAACGACACTGTTTTAGCCAAAATTTGACCTTGTAAGCGCTCTCATGGCTACAAATTTTAACTGATTTTCATGAAATTTATACCAAATGTTTATATCACTAATACCTTGGTGGAGTTTGAAGATCAGTTTCAGTCAAGACTTTTTGACGGAGTTATTGGACTTTGACCAAAATAACAACACGGTTTTAGCCAAAAATTGACCTTGTAAGCGCTCTCATGCCTACAAATTTTGACTGATTCTCATGGAATATATAGCAAATATTTATACTACTAATACCTTGGTCAAGTTCGAAAATCGGCCTCGGTCAATAATTTTTGATGGAGTTATGGGACTTTGTCGAAAATAATGACTCTGTTTTATCCAAAAATTTACCTTGTAAGTGCTCTCATGGCAACAAATTTTGACAAATTTTCATGAAAATTATAAACGTTAATTCCACTAATACCTTGGTCAAGTTGGAACATCTGCTGTGGTCGATCCTTTATGTATCGACACATATTTAATTTTGGAACTGCCCTGAATGTTTGAAAATATTTCAATTTCATATATAGTATACTAGTATATTGCATGAGCGGCGGGGGACCCAGGAATTCTATTCTTGTTAGTAACCATATTTAAAATAGGCCAAATTATAATGAAAGCGGAGTGAGCAGGCGAGACACCAGATTCCGCGGAACCTTTGCAAATTATTAGAAATTCTTCTTAGCAACAATGCTTTTTTAATAAATTTGAATCAAACAAACATTTTTAATAATAAAAATTGCAAAAGTTTTCGATTCCTATTTCGGTTTTACATTCCTGGAACTCTCAAAGACCATTACTTTTTCATTTCCTTTCAGTTAAAATGATCATTTTCAAAAGTCAAATTGCAAAAATCTTTGATTCTTAGTTTGGTAAATTTCCTGAAACTCTCAAAGAGCTGTTATTTTTGGGAATTCTACCTAGCAACCGTATCTTTTTCAATTGCATATAGTTTTAAAAGTCAAATTGCAAAAATCTTTGATTCTAATTTTGGAAAATTTCCTGAAACTCTCAAAGACCTGTTATTTTTTGGAATTCTACCTAGAAACCATATCTTTATCAATTCCTTACAGTATGAATAATTATTTTCAATAGTGAAATTTCTAAAATCCTGGATTGCAGGTTTGGTAAATTTCATGAAACTCTGAAAGACCAATTATTTTTTGGAGTTCTACTTACAACCATACTTTTTTGCATACATTTCATTGAAAACAGTCATTGTACAAAAATATTTGATACCAATTTGGGTATGAAAGTTTCAAAGACCAGTTATTTCTTGAAATTCTACCTAGAAACATCTACATATAGACCAAATTATAATGACAGTGTACTGAGTGGGCAAGATAATATGTTTCTTGGAACCTTTACTAATTTTGTTGTCAGTTTGTTCAAGTTTTTAACAGTTTGGCCATGATTCCTCGAATATCCCCAGCTTGAACAGTCTGCTCCGTTAGGCACTAGTTCGATGCCCGAGACTAGTAAATTTGAATTCGGACTAGTAAATTTTTTCAACCACTAGTCCGACTGGACTAGCAAGAATTTTTTGTTTCAGAAATTTTATATTGCATTTTCTAGACAAAATGCTGAATTTATATTTCCTTTCATTGCGTTAATTTTTTTTTTTTTCCGGACTAGTAAAATGGGATTCCGACTAGTAAATCTGTTATCTCAACTAGCCCGAAGGACTAGTATTGAAAAAAGTTTTTGGCGCAGACTGCTTGAACTGTTTTCATTAGTCACTTAAGTGTTTTATCCGTTATAATTTGACTGTGCATGTAATTATCTAGCTGAAGCCCAATCTTTTATAGTTGAAATATGATAATCATCATCTTGTCTGGATAGAATCTATAGCTACATGTATATCATTAAGTTATTCTAACATAAACATGATAAAATTTCCATGTGAACCAAGATTGATATTTATTTTAGGATGACGTTGAAGAGAAGGGATTCTTTGTTGTTGACATGAAAGATTTATTATCTGATCAGAGTATGTAAAATTTATTATGTTTTAAACAATCATATATTTTCCGAGAGAAATTTATGATTCTAATAGATCTCAAATTTGATAAAGAATAAACAGTTGATTTATATAAATAGAGTTACTATTCGGATTAAATAATGATAACCAAAAATCAGAAAAAAGTTTATATAATATTCATGGTTAGACCACAAGGTCACTCTATGAAGAGAACTTTCAACATCATCATATTGTTGTGTTGACATTCTACTTACATATTGAAAAAACAAATACTGTGAAAGTACTAATTTTTGTGGGGTTCCAATTTTCGTGGATTTTGTGGTTTGGTATAACCACGAAATAATGTTTCAGAGGAAATGTAAATTTTCTCTAGGGGTTTAGTACTGTATATGGAATTTGAAACAACAAATTTAAGTACTCACGAAACAGGGATATTTATGAAAACCACGAAAATTGGTGTCAAAAGTTGTGTTGAATGTATGATAAAATAATTTTTAAGCTGTGGTCTGATTCACTCGTGCATGAAATATATGTCAAGTAAACCTACTTTTTATGACAATTTTAAGTACCATCCAAGCTGCACAAATGGACAAATGCTCATTTATCTCTGATTTGTACTGAAAAAAAAGGACTTTCACTTATGACAGATGAGTAGATGAAACTGAACTCCTTTTTGCAAAAAACAAATAGATAATTAATGGATAAATTAAAACTTGCTGGTCATTTATATAATCTGACAGTTTATTACATAGCATGTATGAAGGTAACACTAAAAAAACCTATGATCATGATCAAATTGTCAATGAGTTTTGAAGTTAAAACCTTAAAATGTATCCAATTGGATAAACATGTTATATAGGGCATACCAACAGATATTATATATTCAAAAAGTAAATTGCTATGAACAGGACTCAGTCTCTTTATACAAATTGTTCAATAACACAGTTTACCATATTCCTCTTATTAAGCGCCCAGGGCGCTTAGAAAATTTGAAAAGAGGGGCGCTTATTAAGTATGACAAAAAATGTGTTCCAAAACGAAGCTTTTGTAATGAAATTATTCGATCTTTTTTAAGTGCTCCATGTAATCAATGTAAAAATGCTTCAACTATCCAAATCTTTGATAAACAGAAGAAAAGAATAAGGCAGATCAGTTGTTTGTACCGAAATTCAAACGAAAAACATGATTACTCGGATTGTTTACAACCGGAAACTCTGATGCATAATTGATGAAAAACAAATCAATGATGGAAAACGTATGAAATAAATTAGGAAATTACGGTTTCTAGTTGGAATTTTGAGGGGGCGCTTAAGGATTTCAAATGAAACTAAGGTGGGGGGGGTGCTTAATACAAGGAATACAGTAGTTTAATATTTATGTTATACCAATACAAAATTAGCTTTAGGCTTTCACATTACATTAGAGCTATTTTCTTAGACTATGATGACCAAAGGTTTGTTTAGCCGGCTTGCTCAGGCATCAAAACTAAGATGATGGTAAGCATACAAAAGATCATTTACAGTATTCTAAGATTTGATCAGACAATATCCATTCATAGAAGTCTTTTTTGTTAACATGACCTTGAATATATTTCACCGGACAATAATCAAGCAATAGTTTTAATGAAGATATAAATAAATACCATATCAGCACTAAAAAAATATCCCTAATTTGTAAAGGCCAAAATAATTTTGTAATTTTCTGCAATACACTTTTAGCATTATATAGGTTTTGTCTTCATGCAATCTGTGTTTTGAATATTTTGTATTTTTCTGGTGAGATCTATTCAAGAAAGGTTTCTGTAAATATAAATGGTCCAATCAAATATAAGAATTCTATAAACCAATAAAGTCCCTGCCCATCAATCATATGCAAACAACCAATCTTAGTCTTAACGCCTGAGCAAACAAAGCAAGCAAGCTTATCAAACTTTAAGTCATCATGGTCAAGGATAATAGCTCTAAAACATGCATAATGTACAGCAAGTACTTGACAACATGAAAAGGGCAAATATACAGTTATCACAAATCTATTGTTAAAAAGCATAAGTTATTGTAGTTACAAATCACACATAAGGGTTATTATCCCTTGTTTCATCATGCCTCTTCATCTGACATCCTCTATCGGTTAGTTAATAGAGTCTGTAAGTCTCGTCATGTGATGCCGAAAAATCAGGATAAAATTCAAATTTGAAAAAGTTTCCCGCCAAAATATGGCATTGTGGGGTTATGACGTCATTCTTGTTTGCTTGAAACTTCATATTTTTCTGTTAAAAATGCAACTTCTGGGTACAAATTATGTACCCAGTGGTCACAAAATTGGACGAGACTTACAGACCCTATTAACAGATATTTATAAATTGTGAGTCATATTTTAACAAAGTTGTCAGGATTTCTTGTTCAAGCATCAAGTTGTGCACCTTAGGTGTGAATATTTGATTTTACTTACTGTAGAAGTATTTTATTTTTTGGACATCAATTTTCGTGGTTATAATAAATATCACTATTTCCTGGGTCCCTAAATTGGTTTCAAGTTTCATGCCTTTTAAGACTAGTGAAAAATGCATTTTGTTTGGAACTTAATTTCATCCTTTTAGCAATCCTTCAAAACCACGAAAATTGGAACCCCTCGAACAATAGTACTTTTATAATACTTTAGAGGTTCATCAAGCTAAAAATAGCTCATCAGTCCAAGTTAATTCATGACTGAGTGAGATTCCAGCCAATCTTATAGGAAATCTTGCTCATATGATCTTTTTAGGAATATATGGTTAATTGTTGATACGTAAATTCTGCTAAGCTGAAAATTCTAGCCAAAACTTCCAGGATGTTAATGTGCAGCTTGTGGACAGGATTTTCTCACTTTTTAGGCACTTCAGTTCCTATTTTAGTGGTGCAAGATTTCCTTTTCTCATGTTTCTATACGTTTTGGACACATGAATTCTGTGTAAGACACCAGTGTGAGATTCATGCATCTCACATCACATGCCCTCCCTTGACATAACAATGCAAATTATGTCACGTCACAAACATCAGAAAACCACACAACTTTGCACAGATGACATGACAACTTCGAAATTTGCACCGCTTCAGTTTGATAACAACTGAAGCGCAAGATTAATTTTAAGTACCGCTTGGTAGTGAATAAATCTTAGTTTGTGATTGCAAAAGTGAGCAAAATTGATCAAACACCATTGAAAATGCAAAATTTAGAAATCTCATGCATGACAACCTCGAGTTACATTTCAATGGTTCTCTGACTCGGCAAGCCTTGTTAGAGAAATATTGAAATCTTTCACTTTGGATGTCTGAGATTTCTTGATCTTGCTTTTTCACCAGTGTTAGATTCATATATTCTTTTCACTGATTTTTATACGACCGCAAAAATTTTGCGGTCGTATTATGTTATGGCGCAGTCGTCGGCGTCGGCGTCTGTGGCCAGCATAACTTTGTTTCTAGTGGACGGATCATCTTCAAATTTGAGTATGTGGTTTCTTGGCATAATGGCTATCCCGGGTTTTAATTTCGGGTTTATGGCCCCACCCGTTTCAGAAAAAGGGGCCAAAAAGGGGTAAAATTGGGTATTTTTGTGTCTGTGGACAGTATAACTTTGGTTCCAGTGAACAGATCATTTTCAAATTTTAGTATGATGTTTCTTGGCACATGCTTTAGCCCAGGCTTAAATTTTATGTTCCTGGCCCCGCCCGTTTTAGAAAAAGGGGCCGAAAGGGGTTAAATTGGTTGTTTTCACATATTTGACTGTAGAATCTTTATTATATATCAGATTTTGATGGGGTTTCTTTCATTAAACTCCTTAGAAAATTTCCAATCTGGAGTATGCCAACGGATTTCACGTGGCATGTACCGTTCACGAGATAAATGGGGCCCAAAAGGGGCGAATTTCAAAAATTTCCTTTTTTTATTTTTAGTCCGATTTTGATGCAATTTTTTCGAAAGGATTCCTAATGAAAAATTATTGTAGCGTTCTACTATTAGATTTTTGGTAACTTGTTTCCTTACCCAGCTATGAGGGGCCGAAGGGGGCCAAAATCGTAAATTTACAGATAACCTAAAAAATTTATTTTTCGTCGGATTTCGATGGGATTTTTTTCTCTGGATTCTACTTGATGAAAGCTTTCAGCAGTATTTCAACAGATTTGATGTAGCTCTTGCAGATTCCAAGCTATGAGGGGCCGAATGAGGCCAAAATCGTAAATTTACAGATTACCTTAAATTTTTATTTTTCATCGCATTTCGATGGGATTTTTTTCTTTTGATTCCTCTTGATGTAAGCTTTCAGCATCATGTCAATGGATTGGGCGTAGCTCTTACCGTTTCTGAGCTATAGAGGGTCAAAGAGGAATCATAAGGAGTCATAAGGGCTAATTTTTATTTTCCCTAGTTTGTGTCCAGCTAATTACTTGGTCAATCTCCTTATTGCGTCCATCTAATTATTGTGTCAAGCTCTTTCCTATGTCCTTACTCACTTTAAATTACACTTTTTCAAATTTCAGTGGACGACATGCTGCAGTCGTATCATGCTGCGCTCGGCGTAGCCCTTTATTAGAGTTTCATGAAGTCAAAAATAACTCATTTGTAATGAAGGTGGCATACTTTCTAAGGAATGAAATACTTAAACATAGGCATTAAATACATACAACCTAATAAAGTTACTTCTTATAACTTGAAAATTTGAACTTTCACAATGAAGGAAAACTATTTTGAGCCACTCAAACTAGTTCAATCATCTTTCAAATATGGCCAATCAAGGAAGTTTAACTTCTGAAAATGACTATTTCAGTTAGGGATTTCCATTTAAAATTCCCACCGGGGATGGAACTCCATTTATTTTTTTTTCGGTTGGTGGTGGGTAAATTTCTATTGTATCATAATAGTGTAATAATATATTTAATTTTTTTTTCTCTTGGTGGGGGGGGGGTATAAAAATAAGTGGCATTCCACCCCCTGGTGGGAATTTTTACTGGAATAGTTCTTATTATGGAAGGTATACCAGAATTATCTGTTGAAATGAAGGTTTTACTGTAATTGATTTTGAATATTTCAGTTATTATGGAAGGTATACCAGATTTATCTGTTGAGATGAAGGACATGCCCGACAGAATTCTATCATGTATGGGACTAGCTGTACACCAGGTGAGACTGTAGAGTTAAATTTTTGAAACATTACAGTATGTTTTTTTGAGGGTACCTACCCTCTACCCCCTGGTATCCAGAATTCTTGATATCTGGATTACTCCATCAAAAACTTGCAGAATCGTGTACAATTAGAAATAATGTGCTATAATTTTACAGTGCATGGCATACTTTATTTTGGCACTGTATACTGGGAAATATTCACGACTTTTATTACAAATTTCATTTTGTACAGTCTTGAATTTGCCTTATCGATTGAGCTACTAAATAAACCAGTTGCATCAAAAGATTTGTGACAGTTTTATTTTCACACTTCATCCCTTTAACATAAAAAATAACTGCCACAAAAATTTCTCTGTTAATAGTATAAGAAATATTGATGAAAAAGGGTCAGAAATGGATATTAGTAAAGGGGTTGGTACCTTGTAAATGATTGGGACAAGAGCTTAACATAACTCATGGACTGAAAGGACACAAGGAGTCATCAAAAGCAGTATGTAAGGCATCTAAATACTGTCATAGTTTATATGATTAAAAATACTGTAAGTAGAATAAGCAATTTAATATGAATTAAAACATTAAAAATAATTTTTTCAAAGGGATTCAGTCCCTTTAAATGCATCAGAAAATAGCATTTATTCCTTTATTATTACAGTGTATTAAAATGCCCCCTTAGAAACAACTGAATTGAATAATTCATACAACATTATTGCTTGGCTTTATTTTCAGTTGTTAACACATAAACGGTTACAAGAAGCAGCTACTGAATCTCAAGATGGCCGATCTGATAGCGGTGAATATTCAGTTTCAATGATCATGGCTAGAGTAGTTAACTTTGGATCTCAGATACCACTGAAGAATTTAAAAGCTAACTATTATGGTATGATATATTACGAAATATGGGGAAATTGATATACAGAAGACAGAACCCCCTCCCCAATACCCCCCCCACTCCCTAATAAAATAAAATAAATTGAAAGATGTTCAAAGGAACCTTGAGAAAGCACTTTTGGACAGAACTGTTTTGGTTTAGAGAGGTGATTCTTGATTAGATATATCTATTAACCATACCACTTTTGTGGGAAACTCCTGCGATTCGACCTACTCCAAATTCCCTGTTGAAGTGGTTGATTGTTATACAAATTCCCTTGTGAATAAGTTGATTGCTACTTCAAATTCCCTGGTGAATAAGTTGATTGCTACTTAAAATTCACTGGTGAATTAGTTGATTGTGACACTTAATTCCATGGCGAATAAGTTGATTGCTTCTCCTAATTCCCTGGTAAATGGATTGATTGCTGCTCCAAATTCCATAGTGAATTAGTAAGTTGATTGTTACTCCAAATTTCCTGTTGAATTAGTTGATTGTTACACCAATGCCCTGGAGAACTAGCTGATTGCTACTCCAAATTCCTTGGTAAATTAGTTGATTACTTTAAATTCCCTGGTGAACTAGTTGATTGTTACTCCAAATTCCCTGATGAATTAGTTGATTTTTACACCAAATTCCCTGGTGAATAAGTTGATTGTTACTCCAAATTCCCTGTTGAAATAGTTGATTGCTACCACAAATTCCTGGTGAATAAGTTGATTGCTACTTCAAATTCCCTGATGAATAAGTTGATTGCTACTCCAAATTCCCTGGTGAATTTGTTGATTGCTACTCCAAATTTCCTGGTGAATTAGTTGATTGTGACACCAAAATTTCCTGGTGAATTAGTTGATTGCTTCCTAAAATTCCCTGGTGAATGAGTTGATTGTTACACCAAATTCCCTGGTGAATCAGTTGAATGCTACACCAAATTCCTTGGTTAATTAATTATTTGTTACTCCAAATTTCTTGGTGAATATTAAAGTTGATTGTTACTCTAAATTCTCTGATAAATTAGTTGATTGCTACTCCAATTCCCAAGAGTTTTGATAGTAGATAATGATGATGTTTACAATTGTTTACATGCTTATAAGAGCAGTTTCAAGTCCTTTCTCATCAAATATACACGTAATTTGAATTTTTTTGTAACTTTTGCTTCTTTAATGACTGTTTACATCTCGACTTCCTTTTTTGGGGAAATGATAAACTGTAAACATTGCTATACAGAAGTACACAAAAAGTTGATTGCTTCAATTATGAAATCTACAAATATTTAAAAATTTTTGTGCCAAAGAAACATGGGAAATAAGAATCTGTGATTTTGAGCTCTTTCACTGCCTTAAATTTTAAAAAGGCTTCTTGTAACAGTTCATTCCTCGGGTCAGACAAAACAATTATTGCTTTTGGACTCGGACAATACCTGTACATTTCTTATGTTTTCATTTAGCAAGGAACATGCATGAAGCCACTTCATTCAAGTTCTGCGGTTAGAGTGAAATTTGTATTTCCATGTGATAATATGTGAATGCTTGTTTAAGACAACATATTTACAATAAAATATCACTGTCAAATTTTGCCAGTGTATGTTACTTTATACTGTAAACCAACTTAGGGCTATTCCATTTAAAATTTCCACCGGGGGGTGGAAAACCAGTGAATTTTTTTTCTGTTGGTGGTGGGTAAATTTCTATTGCATCCGAATGATTTAATAATATGTTTGAATTTTTTCCCTTAGTGGGGGGTATGAAAATAACTTTCGTTCAACCCCCTGGTGGGAATTTTAAATGGAATAGCCCTTATTTTCGCAGCTACTTTATTTCGCGTTATGTTCCTTCTGAAGTTCGAAGAGATAAATATTCGTGATTTTCTATTTCTGTTAATGCTTTTATATAAGGATATGAACTATTTGTGGCGATTTATTTTCGCGATATTTTCATGCACGCGAAAGTCACAAAAATAAATCGCTCGCGAAAATAAGTAGGTTTACATTAATTTGTACAAATATTTTTGATGACATGGTCTTTTATTGATATCAGTATTTTTGGCCATTGTAGGTGTTTACTGTTATCTTTTGTCCTTTGATCTCTTCTTAGGGAAATTTGTCTCAGTAAAAGGAACAGTAGTTAGAGTCAGTAACATCAAACCATTATGTACAAAGCTAGGTTTTGAATGTGTTAGTTGTGGAACTGTCCAGGTGAGTCACTAGAGTCAGTAACATCAAACCAATATGTACAAAGCTAGGTTTTGAATGTGTTGGTTGTGGAACTGTACAGGTGAGTCACTACAGTCAGTAACATCAAACCATTATGTACAAAACTAGGTTTTGAGTGTGTTAGTTGTGGAACTGTCCAGGTGAGTCACTACAGTCAGTAACATCAAACCATTATGTACAAAGCTAGGTTTTGAGTGTGTTAGTTGTGGAACTGTCCAGGTGAGTCACTACAGTCAGTACATTAAACCATTATGTACAAAGCTAGGTTTTGAATGTGTTGGTTGTGGAACTGTACAGGTGACTCACTACAGTCAGTAACATCAAACCATTATGTATAAAGCTAGGTTTTGAATGTGTTGGTTGTGGAACTGTCCAGGTGAGTCACTAGAGTCAGTAACATCAAACCATTATGTACAAAGCTAGGTTTTGAGTGTGTTAGTTGTGGAACTGTCCAAGTGAGTCACTAGAGTCAGTAACATCAAACCATTATGTAAAAGCTAGGTTTTGAGTGTGTTAGTTGTGGAACTGTCCAGGTGAGTCACTACAGTCGGTAACATCAAACCATTATGTACAAAGCTAGGTTTTGAATGTGTTAGTTGTGGAACAGTACAGGTGAGTCACTACAGTCAGTAACATTAAACCATTATGTATAAAGCTAGGGTTTGTGTGTGTTAGTTGTGGAACTGTCCAGGTGTGTCACTACAGTCGGTAACATCAAACCATTATGTACAAAACTAGGTTTTGAGTGTGTTAGTTGTGGAACAGTACAGGTGAGTCACTACAGTCAGTAACATCAAACCATTATGTACAAAGCTAGGTTTTGAATGTGTTAGTTGTAGAACAGTACAGGTGGGTCACTACAGTCAGTAACATTAAACCATTATGTATAAAGCTAGGGTTTGAGTGTGTTAGTTGTGGAACTGTCCAGG
>MJUU01022108.1:11162-21889 GCA_002080025.1 Modiolus philippinarum
TGCGATTGTCGAGTGATATGGGAATGTAGCTGAGATATCTGGTTAGGCAACAAGTTTTGTAAATAGTCTGGGGTATCCTTATTGATCATTTTATATGATCAATAAGGATATTTCGGTATTTTGTTATTTATTACCACTGGGCCGATGCCTCTGCTGGTGGACTGTCAGTCCCCGAGAGTATTCACCAAACCAGTGTCCAGTACTTCAGTGCTTGCCCGAAAACCGATTTATATTGAAAATTGCAATTTCTAAATTTAAGAAAGTTTTCTTTAAAAACTAAGGAGTATCTCCCTCTTGCATAGCTCTGTCTCTGTCCTTAGCTGATTTTTGGCTTTCCTATTTACATTCATTGATAATTTGTTCTCTATCAGATTTTAAATATGTTTCGGTATATGGATTTCCAAATGTTTTTATTTTATCTGCACTGAAGAGACATGAGTTGTCGAAATGCGCATATGCAGAAATTAAATTTACGGTAGCTTCGGTATTTTGTAACTTATTACCACTGGGCCGATGCCTCTGCTGATGGGCTGTCAGTCCCCGAGAGTATTCACCAACCGAGTCGCCAGTACTTCGGTGCTTGCCCGAAAACCGATTTTATATTGAAAATTGCAATATCTAAATTTAAGAAAGTTTTCTTGAAAACTAAGGAGTATCTCCCTCTTGCATAGCTCTGTCCTTGGCTGATTTTTTGCTTTCCTATTTAGATTTATTGATAATTTGTTCTCTATTAGATTTTCAAACATGTTTCGGTATATGGATTTCCAAATGTTTTGATTTTATCTGCACTGAAGCGACATGAGTTATCGAAATGCGCATATGCAGAAATTAAATTCACAGTAACTTCGGTATTTTGTTTTTTATAAAGTAATACAAGTGTTGACCCAAAATTTGTGTGGACGCAGTAAAATTTGTGGACACTTAAAACTATTGAGTGGAATTGTGGGCATTTTAAAATATTTTTTATATATATTTTAATGTTAAACTAAGATCGGCAGTGGTGGCCATTTTAGATTTATGATCAGTACTAAAATCATACATTTGTTTGATGACCATCATGTTACCATGCCTAGTTAATCTCAACTTGATGTATGAAACGGTTTTCCAGAGGAAACAATTTACAACATTTTCCCATACGGTCCTATAATAAACTATGATCCCCATGGGTGGCCATCTTGGATGAGATGAGGATTTGTTGAACATATGGAGAAATTGTAGTTCTTGATAGCTGAACACTTTTGCTATTCAATTTTAACCTCTATCTCGAATCGTTTTTGAAATATAAGACAAAATGTATAAAATTACGAAAAAAAAGATAAATAAAGGGCAATAACTCCTGCATGAGTACTTAGATTTTCTTTGAAATTTTTAGTGGGGTAGATCTTTGTATGCTGAACATTTTAGCAATTTCAAGTTAACTTCTATTGGTTATACAGTGTAGTTTTTTCTAATAAAAAAAATTCAAAATTCAAAATTTTGAAAATTTTCTGAAAAAGGGCAATAACCTCCAGACAGGTTTTCTGATTTTCTTCAAAATTGCAGGACAGGTAGATCTTGTAATGTTGATCATTTTGCCATGCTGTCAGATTTTTATAAGCTGCCACATGTAGTGGCGAGGTATTATGTGATACTCTCAGTCGTGTGTCCGTCCGTCTGTCCATCCCCCGAAGGTTTACGACTGATAACTTGTGAACGAAATAACATAAGGTCTTCAGATTTGGTATGTATTTACCACAAAACTAAAGCCAAGTTCGATTTCAGGTTCAGAGGTCCAAGGGATTCTGAAGTTATGCCCATAAAACTTTGAAATTTCACAAATTTTAGGGTTTCCGACTGATATTATATGGTCTTCAAACTTGGCATGTAACTTGTTTACTACAAAACTCAGGCCAAGTTTGATTTCCAGTTCAGAGGTCCCCTGATCATGAGTCATTCATGTCTGAAATGTAGATCAATGGGGCTTCATTTTATCATTAATCTTGTGACTATATCCATGAGGCATCCAATGTCAAAGTGTTACTTCTCTACCCAGCTCTAGTATCTCAGATCTGGACTGAAAACGGTGACTTTAACCCGAGTAACTCATGCATGAAATGTAGTTCAAAGTGACCTATTTTTAAACAGTAAACTGATGAATATCCATAACACATCTACAGACAAAATATAATTTCTATACAATGTACCTGCTCTAGTCCCACAAATACACTGAACTTTGATGCAAACTTTAACCCAAGTCACTTGTGCATTCCTGCTCCTGAAGAGAGGATTGAATTGCTACCCTTGGCTGGTGAAGATGTAAATACCCGGAAATGAAAAGAAGAAAAATAGATAATCAATCATTACAAAATTCACCTCGTTATGGCACAATGTCACAGAAATCTAATTTTGCCTTGGTGTTGACCCACCATATACCAAGTTACATGTACATGATCCTACTATGCATATAGTGACTGAAATCTAAACTCAGGCATAAATTTGAATGTAAATAAATCAAGCAGAAAATATGGGTAAAAAAGACCTAATTTTGCCTAGATGCTGACCTCATAGTACCATCAGAGATGCATGAATATGTCAGGTTACATGATACTTCTATGCACAGGTACTGAGATCTGAATTCGGACGTAAACTTGATTGTAAATCAATCAATGTAAGCAGTAAATATAGGGCAAAGTGAATTTTGACTGATTACTGATTACCCACAAGACATGCATGCATGTGCAAGGTTACATAATCCTACGTATACCATGTAAATGTAAATATATAGGTACTGTGATCTGAACTCAGATGTACATGTAAACTTGAATGTAAATTTATCATGCAAAAAATATACATCAAAGTGGCCTTATTTTTCTGGATGCTGATTACCCAGAAAAGATGTATGCATGTGCAAGGTTACATATTCCTACCATACATAATACAGCATTGGTACTGAGTTCTGAACTGGGACATGAACTTGAATGTAAATCAATCAAGCGGAAAATATAGGTCAAAGTGACCTAAGTTTGCCTGGATGCTGACCTACATAATAGTCTACATGTACCTTAGAGATGCATACATATGCCAGGTAACATGATCCTACCAGTACCATGTATAGGCACTGAGATTTGAATTTGCTGTAAACTTGAATGCAAATAAATCAAGCGGAAAATACAGGTCAAAATGACCTGATTTTGCCTGGATGCTGACCTACAATTAGAGATGCATGCTTATGCAAGGTTACATGATCCTACCATGTATAGTGACTGAGATCTGATTCTTCCGAAAACTTGAATGTAAATCAATCAAGGGTAAAATATAGGTCAAAGTTACCTAAATTTCCTGGATGATGACCTACCATCTGAGTTGCAAGCATATGCAAGGTTACATGATAAGTGACCGAGATCTGAACTCATCAGTAAACTTTAATGTAAATCAATCAAGCGTAAAATAAAGGTCAAAAAGACCTAATTTTGTTTGGATGCTGACCTACCATCTGAGTTGCAAGCATATGCAAGGTTACATGGTCCTACCATGTATAGTGACTGAGATCTGAACTCTTCCGAAAACTTGAATGTTAATCAATCAAGCATAAAATATAGGTCAAATTGACCCAATTTTGCCTGGATGATGACATACCATCTGAGCTGCAAGCATATGAAAGGTTATGTGATTCTACCATGTATAGTGATTGAGATCTGAACTCGTCCGAATACTTGAATGTAAATCAATCAAACGTAAAATATAGGTCAAAGTGACCTAATTTTACCTGGATGCTGACCTACCATCAGAATTGCATGCATATGCAAGGTTACACGATCCTACCATGTATAGTGAATGAGATCTGAACTCGTCTGAAAACTTGAATCTTAATCAATCAAGCGTAAAATAAAGGTCAAAGAGACCTAATTTTGTTTGGATGCTGACCTACCATCTGAGTTGCAAGCATATGCAAGGTTACATGGTCCTACCATGTATAGTGACTTAGATCTGAACTCTTCCGAAAACTTGAATGTAAATCAATCAAGCATAAAATATAGGTCAAATTGACCTAATTTTGCCTGGATGATGACATACCATCTGAGCTGCAAGCATATGCAAGGTTATGTGATCCTACCATGTATAGTGACCGAGATCTGAACTCGTCCGAATACTTGAATGTAAATCAATCAAACGTAAAATATAGGTCAAAGTGACCTAATTTTACCTGGGTGCTGACCTACCATCAGAGATACATACATGTGCAAGGTTACATGATCCTACCATATAAAGTGACTGAGATCTGAACTCTTCCGAAAACTTGAATGTAGATCAATCAAGCGTAAAATATAGGTCAAAGTGGCCTAATTTTGCCTGGATGCTGACCTACCATCAGAATTGCATGCATATGCAACGTTACACGATCCTACCATGTATAGTGAATGAGATCTGAACTCGTCTGAAAACTTGAATCTAAATCAATCAAGCGTAAAATATATGTCAGAGAGACCAAATTTTCTTGGAGGCTGTCAGTCACCCAAGATGCACCTGCATGCAACCATGTATTTTTTAAATAAATGTCCTAGTGTTTTACTAAGAAATACCCCAAAAAATTTTCGAGCCTCGCTCCGCTTGGCAATATTTTCTTAAAAATTCTATTTGGAACCCCCTTTTCAAATTGCCTGGATCCGCGCCTGTATACATGTAGAGCCTTAGACTGAAATGCAAATTTTCAAGAAGGGGGCGTACCTTTTCGCCCCTGCGAGATGAAATTCATGAATACTGAAACATTAAAATACTAATGCAATGTTCATCAGTCAGTTAATTTATGCTTTTTGAATAATTCAAGAATTTTATAAACTGGATCTTAGATAAACTTAACACAAATGCAGACAACAGACGAACAAAAAAAAACTGAATTCAAAAATCTATTAATAAATTTTATGACATAAATGGTGAATTTCATCTTTTCTAACCATACAAATGTACCAATCAATTCAGAAGATCTGATTACCCTAGAACTGGCAACTTATCTAGTTTTTCATGAAAGAACAATTTTATTTTGCAAAAGTTTCTTCCATATACTTTACATTATAATTATCTCCCTTTTTAAATGAATTATTTAAATATAGTAAATATAGAATATTACATGGGTAAATCCGTATTTCATACTATATTAACCCGAGACGTCAATATCATCCCGAAGGCTTGCCTGAGGGATGATATTGGTCGAGGGTTGATACAGCATGTAATACGGATTTACCCATATCATATATTTGAAAAAGAACAAAGGTCTTAGTAGTTTTGTAATTAAAATAACATGTGACCTTTGATACAAATTTTTTAGGTGTGTAATAAAGGGTAGCAGCCTTGACTGATATCGATATCATCACGGGGTGAACATACAGGACGAAACATGACGTCTGTATTACACAGGATTCTTGTATTTATAACTAAATATATGATAAAGCATTTTATTGGATATAATAGATTCATCAATATATAATGAGGTGAATACATATTAAATATGTGGAGTTAAAAAGTCAGAGTAAAGCCTGTCAAAGTTGTTGGAATGCATTACAGGATCCATTAGTGAAGACATTAGTATGAAGACCATCCAAAACCTTATGGAAGATCTGCCCTCCATGGACTAATCATTATGTATTCATAAAATGGTAATCGATATGAATATTCATGAATATACTAAAGAATTCATCATATGTTCATGATTTTTTATGAACTGTTTAAGAAATAATTCATGGGCGCCGGTGGTTTGTTGGAGATTTACATATGGGTGGCCATTATTTTCGTTAATATTTTACCCAGAGCGTAGCGTAGCGGAGCGAGGGTAAAATAAACGAAAATAATGGACACCCATATGTAAATCGACTACAAACCACCAGCGAACATAAATTATTTCGATTCTAATATGACATTTCATGATCTGAGGGAACCTATAGTGTACACGGTAACGAAAGCCATTACTTCAGATTTACTGACGTTTTTGTGCACAAAACATACTGTGACATCGTCAATTTCAGCGTAAAGACTGTTGTGAAGTCGCTCATTATGTTATTGGAGATTTTCATATGGCTAGTCGTCATGGTTTCCATTGTTCCCATATTAGAATTATGAATATATTTCATGAATAGTTCATGAACATTTGATGAACAATTCCACATGAATGTTCATGACTTTTAATTGTTCATGAACAATTCATGAAGAGAAAAGTTCCTGATCATTATTGTTCATGAATAGTTCATGAATACAGATACTCTCATCCTTCATGAATTGTTCATGAACAAAAAAGATCATGAACTTTTTTCCTCACGAATAGTTCATGAACATTGCAGTTCATGAAGTTTCATGTCAATTTTCAGTTCATGAATTGTTCATTAAATGTTCATGAATAAATTATGAACTATTCATGAAATCTGTTCATGAACAGTTCTTGAAATGTTCATGCAAATTCATGAATTATTCATGAGACTCTGACAGGGGCAGATTCACCATCGTAACGAGTAATTTTCCACAATGGTATCACAGTGAAACTCTAAAATCTGTAAAATTAGGCTTCGCTAAGACATATTCTGTTCCTTTGAAAGGTACATGTATCAAACCATTAAGACTAAGACTGAGGTGGAAATGCCTGTATAAAATTAACAATTTGCTGAAAAAGGGGGACAAAGCACTTAGGAAAAAAGTATGAAATCATATACATGTAGAGCCTTAGACTGAAATGCAAATTTTCAAGAAGGGCGGTGTACCTTTCCAAATTCACCAAGGTACCGAGTAATCATGGTAATGGTCTATAATGGTATCACATAAGGCCTACAAATGTACACTGAAAAATCCTACATCTGCAGCACACAATATTTTATTCATCAACAATCCTTCAGGGTCAGAATGACACGGATAATACAATACAACAAATTCAGTGGCGATCCAGACTTTCTGCTAAGGGGGGGGGCAATATTTTTTCACCTCGGCCCCCCTAATCTGCCACTGAAATTTATTGGCACAAATGGTATGGTTCTTTCACTGTTCAGTATACTTATCCGCGTTGTTCTGATCATTGATTATTGGCTTAGGATCAATTTTACATTGAGAATTACATCCATGATAAGCTGATCGCTATGAAGGGTGTGATATATGATTTTGGAAATTTAATCCATTATGCCGAAACAAAATGTACAATGTAACAAATTCACTATATGAAAGTAAAAAAATTCTGGAAAACACTACAATTTACCCATTTCCAGTGGATAATCTCAGTTTTTCCTGGTCTAATTAAGGCCAGCCTCTACAAAATAGCTAGGCAATCATAAACAAAGCCATGCTACAGTACAGAAAGACATACCATAACTAATCACTGTGATAGTGGATATGTCTAGGAAAGTGATGGGGATTAATTTCTACCTTTAAAAATTTTTATTGGGGCAATAAAACCCAAGTTTTGTCAGGACATTTCCTGTTGTACAGGTAAAAATCTAATTAAGCAGGTACGCTTCAAAGGAATCACAGGTAAAACAGGTAATAAAATTTAATCCTCACCACTCTGTTTTATTGCTTTTTAGGTCTATCACAGTGATAGTATGTCTGTGATTTTATGTCTAAAATTTAAGGATTAAAATTTATGTCTCCCAAGTGATTTGTTATTGTATGTCTCTTTCTGTACTGTACTTACATACAGTAAACTGATACTTCATGTAAGGGAGACATGATCATGAGTCGGGCAATATTGTGAAATCGATATATTGGAACGTCCTTTGTGCATATATGTGAACATTTGTCTTCAACTATAGTGATGTAGCCAGAATCTTCGACACTTTCATGAGACAGTTTAACTTTTTCACTTCTGCAGTGGCACACATTTTTCTAAAGCTCCTCAAAGATAATTTAAAAATAAAATGGTTTTCGTAATTTTTAGCATTGATATTGAGTCGATTCAAATATACAACAATGACATAGTGACTGAATCGCAATCACTTTTGGTAGCCTTATTACAGTAGAAATTACTTCAAAACCTTGGAAACGCTAAGAGCTATGCCAAATACTACCGGAGGAATTAATCCAAAGAAAAAGATTCCATCGAAATCCAATGAAAAATAAGAATTTTTGGTAATCAGCAAATTTTCAATTTGGTCCCATTGGGCACCTAATAGCTAGGCATGGAAATGAGTTACCAAAAATCTAATAGGAGAGTGCTGTGTTCATTTTTTATATGGAATCCACTGACTAAACTGAATCAAAATCGGATTAATTGAAAAAATATTTTTTTGGATTTGCCCCTTATCAGCCCCCATTTATCTCCGGAACGGTACATGCTACACGAAATCCGTTGACATAAAGCTGTTTGGAAATTTCCTCAGGAGCACACTGAAAGAAACCCCATCAAAGTCCGATTAATAATAAAGATTCTACAGACAAATATGTGAAAATGCCCAATTTCACCCCTTTTTGGCCCCTTTTTCTAAAACAGGCGGGCCAAAATTTGAAAGTTATAATCTCAGTTTATGCGTGTGCCAAGAAACATCATACTAAAATTTGATAATGATCTGTCCACTAGAACCAAAGTTATGCTGTCCACAGACGACCACGCTGACGCTAACGCCATACCATTAAGATAAGACCACAAAATTTTTGCTGTCGTATAAAAATCAATACATCAATAACTTGAGAGGGAATCACGAATTAATGAACACTGTTGAGCTAAGGGTGAGTTTGTTGTACCACTTCAGGTTAATTGTTTTTCAACGTTAAAGAATGCAATTGTCTTGGAACAATTATAAGTATACACTTCAATTTCATAAATATTTTGTTTTTTATGTGGTATATATTTTTTTCAATAGGTCAAGAATCCAGTCAGTCCGTCTTACTGGTATTTGAGGTGATCAGTTCTGCTTTCAATTATTCAAGACTTCCCATCTTGAAAGTCCAATATTAACAATACTTTTTTACTATAGGCGCTGTCAGAAAAAATAGGTCCGAACTTTGGTTTCGGCATTTAGATACAAACAAACAGTTCCGTTTATCAACCTGTGATAGAATTGGCTATTTTGGGTTAATGTCCATTAAATTTTGGGTTTTTAAAATTAAAAAATAATCATTAAATTTTTGATGACATCTTTTTAATTTGTAAAATAATATATTTGTTAAATAAAACAATTTATAGATATATTGGTCTTTAATTTCCTAATTTGGTTATTTTAGATTTCAGTTTATAGAATTAATAGGATAAATTTTATTTTGATATATTTAGCATTTTCACTTGCTATCAAGAGTGATAATTGGAAGATAAGGGTATTGTACCTCCACTTGACTTGAGAGTTCCAAGCTAGGAAAAGATAACACTTTCTGAAAAGGGCTATTACTCAGGTAAAAATTTGTTAAAAGACTAAAAAATAGCTCCAAAGTTACATGCAGGTGTCCGAGTAACAATCATTATGTCATGTATGTCGGACTCAATGTCAAATTTGAAAAATTTATCAACATTTTCAAGTAAAAATTAGATAAAATGAATTACAATGTACCTTGGGTCTCAAAGTGGTTCCCTTTTATGAAATCAAGGCAATATTTTTTAACTTTCCCATTTCACGAGTGGGAAAAAATATTACAAAGACTCTTAAACAATCTCCCTTTACCCACTTCACTAGGATTTTAGCCCTTCTTGCTTTACGCCCAACACCTTTTCCCATTTTTACAGGCATTTTTTTTGCGACAAGCATGTTCCCTGTTTACTTTAAAATGTCAATCCCTCTTCCCGCTTAAACTTCATCGAGATCCAGTCAAAACAATGAAAATGGGTACTCTGGTGGTGGGGGTGGGGGTCAAATTTTTGTTTATGATGGGTATGGCATTTGAACTTTTACTCTGCATCCAAGGGGTCTATGATAACAGTCACTACTAACATTCTACTAATACAATCAGAGATACATGTATTTCATTGTAGAGCTTATCTGGTCTGGAAGTTAATTATTGGCACATTCACTACAACATATGTAGACTATAATCTATATGGCATGCATTGTGGACTTACATATGGAATATTTCTCATTAAGTTTTCATAATTTTTATTCTTTTTTGGTAACAAAAAATTAAGTTTTAATAAAAATACAAATGTAACTTAAAAGCCTTATTTTTAAAAAGATCTTAAGGCATAAACAATTAACTTAACCCCGAGTCCACTGCATGCATTAATATATATATAATCCCTATGACTTGGTCCCCCTAAGCTTAAAGGGGGGGCTGGTATTTTTTAGAAAAACATTTTTCTGGACCTGACTTTTGCCAAAAAAAATCCTCTGGCCAGCATCTGGGTTGGAAAAAATATAATCTGGCCCTGATCCTGTCCATTAGAAAAAAACCCAGCTCAACAAAATTTTCTAGCATTGTGTTTATAGGAAAATTTTCTAGCATTGTGTTTATGGGAAAAAAATAATCTGGCCCGCGAAGAGGGTGAAAAAAATTTCCCGGCTCTGGTGAAAATCCCAGCCCCCCCCCCTGAAAATCAAATGGCCCGTGCCTAATATATTGAAATATATAGTAGTTAATGAGCTTATCTTGTCGGCCTGGAAGTTAATTTATTAGCACAGTCTCTTTATGTAGACTATATAATGGCAGGCATACTGGACAAAGGCAGGGACCTTTGATTTTCAGAGGGGAGGCTGGTATTTTTATAAAATCTGACCAGTACCTGGGTTGAAAAAATAATCTGACTTTGACTTTGTTCGTTAGAAAAAAACCTGTCTCAACAAAATGGCACTGTTCAC
>MJUU01022108.1:23634-36105 GCA_002080025.1 Modiolus philippinarum
TATCTCTAGTGGATAAAATATGGTAATGAACGGGATCTTGTGGTGTAATCTATATTTCTTTCTGGCGTGCAAAAATTCCGGGTATATAAACAACCTATGATGTTGTTGACTGGGTTGCACAAAAGTTAATAGACTATTAAATATTTAATAGTCTATTAAGCTTTAACATTTCCTACTAATTTAATAGACTATTAACTTTTAATAGTCTATTAAGTTTTAATTGAGCTTTGTGCAACCCAGTCCACTTCGTTCGTTAGAACAAAACTTGTCTCAACAAAATGGCACTCTTCACGCACCAAAAAATTTCCCTGCTTGGGTGGAAATCCCATTCCCAGCCTCCCCCTCCCCCGAAATCAAATGGCCTGTGCCTTACACTGGAATAGTTTTCATTAACTTGTCATGATTTCTTAATTATTTTTTTTTGTCATGAATTTTATGAAAGTTTGCATTCTTTTGACAAATTAGGGTTGCAGAGTTACATCAAAAGTCTACAATGGGGTTGCAAATTTTCGTTAAAGTGGTCTACGTATGGTTCATGATCCAGACATATATCCGATCCCTCCCATGCACCCTTCCCTCGCCCGCCAAATATTTTTTAAGAACCCTTTCTTGGTAATAAATTAAAGTGTCCGACTCTACTGTACATCCCTTATGATAACACTCGTTCCACTGCATGCGTTCTTATCAATCGCATTGTGTTCTTTCTGTATTAACGTTATATATTGCTTCAGTGATTATTTCTACAAAAACACCGTTAAAATATTGAAATAATCCTACCTGGTATATAGTAGTTATGACCTTTGTAAGCGTACTTTCTTTCCGGTGTGCAAAAATTCCAGGTATATAAACAACCTATGATGTTTATTCCGTCACGGTCAGTGCTCCATTGTGATTGGTCAATTAGATGTTGTGGATATTTTACCCTGGTGCATTTTATCCAAAAGGAAGGAATACACTGCCCGAATGAATCAACTGTTACACCTTTTCTTTCCGACGTTGGCGACAGTCGCTTCGAACTGTTTTGGATTCGCCATTTTGTTTGCCTGAGAATTCAATCATGTGATTCATGTAAAAACGTCCTTGATCAAACCAATGGGGGTTCAGAAAGTTGAGGAAGGTCAACATACTATTTTATATAGTAGTATGTAATTAATCTTGCTATTTCAATACTACACAAAAATACAGTATATGAACATTTTGTAGAGTTTTGTGTATATATGCAAACCGGTCAATATAGGCCATGGGCTGAAATCACTTTCCGTGCACCCCCCACTTCCCATCCAGACCGGTTTTTTTTTCAAATTTCCTATATCCCCCCTTCAAAATAAAACATGTTAACACGAACATAACCTGAACGCATAGACAGTATAGGGCCACTTTAATAGTACACCGCGAAAAATTCTTGTATTTTCGTTTTAACCTAAGTTTCATCTTTTAAGCTCCTTAATTATTATTTAATGATAAGTAATATGTAGTGAAATTTGGTACCAAATTAAAGCTAATTTAATATCCTTTACAATGAACTCAAGTTTGGACACTTTACGCCATATTAATGATCTGGGGATACAAAAAATGTACCCCTCCCCTGCAAAAAAATAGCGAAATGACAATTTTAGGCTGTCAATTCCTTTCAGATAAACAACCCTCGTCATTTGATCTAGTTTTATGCCTAACTTATCCGTTGTGATACAATGTTGGAAAATAAAACCATTAATGTCCACAAAATTTTGATTTTCGGTATGAAATTCTTGAAAAATGGGAATTTTTGGAATTTTAGATTTTTTCACAATTTCGACTTTCTCACTTTATGGTCGTAAAAATATGAATTTATATTTAATTATTGCCGATGTAATAGTAATTTATGATATGTTAGCAACAAATCGTGTGCAAACACTTTAGTTTCAGACATCTTATAGGTTCAGAAATGTCAAAATTAGCACCCCTCCCCCTAAAAATTAAGGGAAAATATGAAATATTTAGGCTCTTAATGATGAAACAATAATGTTTTATTGGAATTCTAGTGTGTATTTCACTAAAGCTGACATGCAGAAGATCATTTAAGTTGATTTAAAACTTTTTAAGAGGTCTCTTTTTTATTCCTCTGCTCGAAATTGTATGCAAAATGGGAATTTTCCGTTTTTCACAATTTCTGCTGTTTTGACTTTGAGATGCAAATACTTCATGAAATTGATATATAACTCGAAAATATTAATTAGATATCCTTTCATTATATCTAAGCCATAAGAAAATATGTTTTTAAGCATTTTTAGAATAACTACAGTCTCATAAATTACAAACATATAACCCTTTACCACAAATATTCAACACAATTTCTGTCATTTTTTTCAGCTTGAAAACCTTAAACATTGTATAAAGGTCCAATAACATAACATTTCAAATACAAAAATACATAGAGACTCCCATATATCACAAATAAGAACATGTGTCTGGTTTATGGGCAGTTATACAACAATAAAACTTTGAATTTTGTAAAATTCCGAATTGCTGAAAAATCCCATTTTTCACGGAAAGCGCCCAAAATATACAATTTTACCATTATTTTGGCGTTAAAATTGCATATTGCGATATATAAAATGCATTTTTTAAAGAAAGTAAAACATTAATATGTTTTGTTCATATAAATGTACAGACATACATATTCTGGGGATTTTTAAGCATTTTCCTGGGGTAGGGATACAATTTTCGGTATTTAGAGTCCATTGAACACTCTTTGTTCTTCTAAACATTGTTTTTATATAGCTTATTCTTCTAAACATTGTTTTTATATAGTTTATATATCGGTTAGAACAATGATTTGGCATATCTGCATATAAATCCTCCAGATTTGCCACATATAACTATTTAAAAGTGAATTTTGGAAAAAATCCGAAATGCTGAAAAGTCCCATTTTTCATCAGTTCTGTACAAAATATTGAGTTTAAGCTGACAAGTGGGACTTCAAATGAAAAATCTTGATAGAAATTATGCAACATTGTTATATTCAATGCAGATTGTGTGTGTTTTTGGTTATTTTTATGCGAATATAGTAAAAAAATGACTATCACAGGGAAAATTTTTTGGGGTAGGGGTAGGTTTTTCGGTATTTAGAGTCACATTAAACACTCCTTGTTTTTCTTAACAGTGTTTTAAGATAACTAACGTTTCGCTTAGAACAATTAAATGGCATAATTGCAAATGAATCCTCCAGATTTGACATATATTGCGATTTAACAATGAACTTCGGAGAAATCTGATGTGTTGAAAATTCCCATTTTTCATCAGTTTGGGCCACATATTGAGTTTAAGTCAACAAATGGCTGTTAAAATACCGAATTATGATGTAATTCATGCAACATTGTCATATATAACACAAATTTTGCGTGTTGTAGTTATTTTTATGCGCACTTAGACAAAAAAAATGACAATTTTAGGGAAAATTTGTTGGGGTAGGGGAAAGATTCTCTGTATTCAGAGTCACATTAAATACCCCTTGATATTCTAAACACTGTTTTAAGACACCTCATGTATTGCTAAGAACATTTAATTGGCATATCTGAAGATATATCATCCAGATTTGCCATATATAACGGGTTAACGGTGAACTTTGGCCAAATCTGAAATATTGAAAAATCCCATTTTTCATCAATTTCGGGCATAATGATAAGTTTAAGTCAACAAATGGCTGTTAAATTACAAAATCAGGATGTAATTTATGCAACATTGTTATATTCAACACACATTTAGCGTGTTTGAGTTAATTTGTTGCGAAGATAGACAAAAAAATTGACAATTTGAAGGAAAATTTGTTGGGGTAGGGGTAAGATTTTCGGTATTTTGAGTCACATCAAACACTTCTTGTTTTTCTTTACAATGTTTTCAGACAACTAATGTATCGTTTAGAACAATTAATTGGCATATCTCCAGATATATCATCCAGATTTGCCATATATAACCGGTTAGCAGTGAATTTTGGCCAAATCTGAAATGTTGAAAAAGCCCATTTTTCATCAATTTCGGGCACAATATTAAGTTTAAATCAACAAATGGCTGTTAAATTTCCAAATCGTGATGTAATTCATGCAACATTGTCATATTCAACACAAATTTTGCGTGTTTGAGTTAATTTGTTGCGAAAACAACCAAAAAATTGACAATTTGTAGGAAAATTTGTTGGGGTAGGGGTAAGATGTTCGGTATTTTGAGTCACATCAAACACTTCTTGTTTTTCTTAACAATGTTTTCAGACAACTAATGTATCGTTTAGAACAATTAATTGGCATATCTGCAGATATATCCTCCAGATTTGGCATATATAACGATTTAACAGTGAAATTTGGGCAAATCTGAAATGTTGAAAATTCCACTTTTTGGTCAATTTTAGGCAAAATGCTAAGTTTAAGTCAACAAATGGCTGTTTAAATACGAAATTATGGTATAATTTATGAAACATTGTCATATACAACACACATTTTGCGTGTTCTGGTTAATTTTATGCTAACAAAGAAAAAATTGACAATTTTACAACAATTTGTTGGGGTAGGGGTAAGTTTTATTGATGTATGATGTTTATATTACATGAGAATGGCCATTATTTGTAATAGTTGTAAAGCCCATATAATAAGCTTTTATTTGATACCTACTTTAAATGATATTTGTTTACTAAAAAGTAATATTGGGCAAAAGAATGCAAAAACTTACTGAGTCAAAATCGAAAATATTCAAAGATCCATTTATTTGGTCTATTTGAAAATAAAACTTTGGTCATTAAGAATATGTTAACATTATGTTAACATGTTTTGTATTCAAGAAAATAGATTGAAAAACTAAAAACAATGTTCAGAATTGGGAATCGAGATGCACATCGGGTTCTTTAGACCATCAAACTTACGCAATTTCAATGAGAATATCTAAATTTTCCTCAATATTTCATAGGGGTAGGGGTACGTTTAATGGCGCTACGGAAGGTATTTGGCATAGAAATTATAAAAATATGGGTTCTTTGTAAAGCTTATACAATAAGCAATAATTTGATGCATCGTTTTTATGACTAGAAAGCATTTGGTCAACATTTTTAGCAACTGAAAGAAAAACTTGAACGAAAAACGAATTTTTCCTAAATTTCGGTAGGTGGGTCTAAAAATGGGCCCTATTCCACCAGTGCGTGCAGGTTATGCTCGTGTTAACATGTTTTATTTTGAAGAGGGGGTGTATGCGGACTGAAAAAAATGGGTGGGGTTGAGAAGTGGGGGGATGCACGGGGGGTTATTCCAGCCCATGGACTAATAGTACTTCAGAACTTTGACTAAGAAATGGAGCAACACACTGCATACATTCAAAGGACGACATTGTTTTTTCGAAGTTAAACATTTCATTAAGTTTGTAAAATTCTTGGAAATTCGCATATTTCAGACAAGAGAAAAATTAATGAATTTCAATTTCAGTCCATCTCTCTTTTGATTTTTTATATACCTATACCCCTCTCAGTTGAAAAAAGGTCACTCTTTCGAATTTTACATATTTTTATTGTTAAGTTTTCACAATCTCTTTTTAAATAATTCTTCATATTTTTTTACTGTACAAAATTATTAGTACAAAAATGATTCATTACTGTCTTTGGTATTAAAAAAAAACTTCCAAACTTTGTTTTGTGGAGTATTTAAAATGGGAAGCACAATACATTTGTGGGTGAAGTGCTTACGATGAAAACGATAACACGCTTTCATAATATCCAAACTCGGTATTCAGCTATTGTTTCCTAAAACAGTATTGTTTTCCTGCCAAAATATAATTCAAATTCTTCCGGTCCTCCATTTTCAAACGTATATCAACTTCCAGGCAATGTGTAAAATAAGAAACACTCGGACATTATTTCATTGTGCCATCATAGACCATTCGATGTTAGTGTTCTAATCTCGAATTAATGTAAAGATATTTCTTCGAAACCACAGTATCTATTCTTTGTACTGGTTTGTGTCATATTTCCTCCTTTTTTAACTGAAGTTTCCCACGAGAAGATTGAGTGGTTCATTCCGTTAATACATTGTTTTTTTTCAAATAACAATGACTTATTAATACTTCAAATTTAAGTAGATTTGATGTATCTGCTTCATTTATTACGGGTTAATGGTAAGTCAAGATTTATTTATTGAAAAACTATGTTTATGATATAATAAATATTGTATATTTTATACAGAAAATATGAAATCTATAATATTTAAAAACTTTTCAATGCATGCAGTATGTTGCTCCATTTATAAAAAGGTCATTAATACTGAGGAAAGTGGACTCCCAGACTGCATAAGTTCATTGTTTGTATAATGTATTTTGTATTTGTATTTTGTAAATGCCATCAGCCATCAGGGGCATAATTGTGCATTTGTGAATAAAGATAAATATAATATATATAAAAGTACAAATAAGTAAAAAAGATTCAAAGCACTTCAGAAGACATATTTTGGAGTTTCACACTTTGGTCTGGTTAAAGTCGTTGCCTTGTTTCTTAATTTCAAGAAAATCTGCATCATATGTACATATTTGATAGTTGCAACTAACGTATTTAGTTCGACCTGACGTTGGGTGTGGGGTTTTCTCACCGCTCATTGAAGATCTTATGGTGGCTTTGAGTTGTTGTTACTCCCCTTTGGGTCGTTGTTTCTTTGACACGTTTCCCGTTTCCCTTCTTTTTTTCTATTAATATATTGGGTACAATTCACCCAGAGGGGATTCCTTCATTTGTCAGGAATAAAATTCAGTAACGCCTCTGCAGCCCTTTTTACAAAATATCTTACGACAAATTTCAAACGAAAGTCAATATGAAATGTTAAAGACTTACCCCTAATTTTTATCGTAAGATTTTTTGTGAAAAGGGCTGCAGACTTCTTTGAATTGTGAGATAATTGTTGGTCATATAAGTGCAAATTCGGAAAGTTGAAATTCCATTTGTAGCACACCAATCATTGAAATTTAACTCAAAATGTCCTGCACCGTACAAAGATATCTAATGTTGTTAAAAATAAAGTGACAAAATTTTCAGTTAACAAATGACTTTCTTCAGAGTCTTAAACACGCTATAATATAATTGCGATTGATGATTATATAATATATATATTACTGATACCCTGTTTTTGTAATAGTCTAAAAGAAATTACAAACCAGGAAACTTAATAAGTATCGGATAGTCGAGTGAAAACAAGAAAAATTATAAAAGTCTAACAGATTTCACAACGATACCCACAAAGATGTTAATAATAAGAAGAAGAAGTAGAATGTTTTATTGTCCATTAAAATGGGCACACGAGGGGCATGATACAAAAACACATACAAATAAGTAAAGTAAAACAGAATACAATTTAACATAACAAAATATAAACGCTCATGTGTATAAATCAACAAATTATAATGAATAGTGCACTCAAGTGCAACCATTGCGAGGTTTCTGCAAATTGATAAATATGCATTTATTAATATTACGATGATAATTATTAACATGTCTAATATTTTTCTGTCTTTCTTATTGACTTATAGAAATATTTTCGATTATTGAATTACTAAAGGGGGCTTCGAGAAAGGATGGCCATCCTTGTGCCAAGTGCAGATCTGTTAGCAGTATGGGTAATATAATTGCAAATGGCACCAAGGGACGATGCTTAATGACACACCCATCTTTACCCTTAAACGGGAGACAGAAAAAATTTTCTAACTAATCAGATTAGATCTTTTCTTTGATTAGCTCACATATTTTTATTAAGACGTCAAAATTCTCTGTGTTAAAGGGAAAATTCGCGATTTTTTACATGTTGGCTTATATTGTTCCTTGTAATAAAAAATGCATATACTTCAAGTTTTATTAAAAAAAAATCGAAAAAATAAAGAAGTTATAAAAGAATTTCGATAATATATTTTGACTGTAATTGTAGGTTGTGACGTCAAAAGCTACTACTGAATCATGGGAAATATCTTTAAAAGTCTGCATCGATACAGATCAGTTAACGTAATTTAAATCGCACAGATGATTTTTGATGTGGCCAAAAATCAAGAAATAAAAAGGATGTAAATAAACCCCAAAGGAATTTAAATAATAAACTACTTTTGTCTTTATGAATTTATACGATTGAAATGATTTAATTGAAAGCGTAAATATTAATTGGGTATATTAAAGGATGCATTATATCATTTTGATGTACTTAGCTATTTATATTACAAAAAAGTTCTTTATTTTCTCTTTTTTTTTAAACTGTTACGTTATTCTTTAATATCAATTGTTCACTAATTAATTTTTGACATCAATCTTTGACGTCCATGATCTCTCGCACACAGGTGACACAGATTTTAACACCTGTGTCCCCTTAGGTGTTGCGTAATAATTTCTAAGCCAATTTGCAAATCTTTACATGATAACCTGTACAATGATTGACAGAAATTACATCAATAGAAACAATATACTGAAGCTATAATTGCACGTGGGTGCCCGTTTGGTTGTAGACAATATGGGATGGGATTTGAAAACATATTTTTTAGAAATCGATCTTTTGTGGTTTTTTTCAAAATATCAAAAATGTGTCCTTCATGTAACCTCCTGGTTAACAAATACTGTAATTTTGTGTTTTTGTACTTCCGCACGTGAAAATTGTATAATTTATTTATTATATATATTTATCTTCTCTGTAACTAAGCTTAGTTCACAAGAATAGATATATTCATATTCATATTCATTAACAAATATGTGCGAATTCGTGGGTCCACTAGAAATATCGCGTTTGTAAAGTAGCAGAAAGAAAAGAATATGAGAAATACAAAAAATGCTTTAAAAATGTAAGGGATACAAGATAGAGAACGTGTTAATGATATAAACCATAAAAAAGTAATGTTTTTAATGTGAAATACATGCCATGTATACGTAGTGTACTAAGCACTGCTCGCTATATAGTTGAAAAGCATTTGGGTTGTCATCAGAACATTGAGATAAATTGGCAAAGTTTGTTCCTTTCCTGGGTACATCTATTTCCTTTTGGGATTCGAAACTAGAGATGTTTTTTTTCAATTGCATGCCTCCGAGGTTAGGTAACATTGTGAGATGGATAAACATCATATATTTCTTTCGCTTATGAATCGGAACTTATCCGACTGTATGCAATGTTTGTGAATTAGTGTTTGAATGAGAGAGAGGGACCAAAGTATAAACCACGCTAATACTTCCTGTCATGGTCACAGGTAAGTACATGCTTGTTATTTGGGGGTAATAAACAGGTTTGTTGTTTTGTTGGACAACAATTTGTCAAAAATTTACCTGTCGGAGTGTCTAATTATCCCGTTCAATATTATTTTAATTATTTGTATAGCAGTCTGCTCGTCAGAACATTTATTATATCTATGATCAGAATTTCGCATTGCACCCTTTTGATATTTTCAAACAATTTTTTTAAATAAAATGTTGGCTTTGTACCTAGATGTGATCAAAATATCAAAACAAAACCAGGAAAAGTATATAATACACTTTTGTCATACAATCATTTAGTTAGAATACCGCCTGCTTCACATGATAGCAACGGTAGGTCACCGTTATTTGGTATCTCTAAGGTCATTAGACATATCTTGTCAATTTTTATCGAGAGGATGGCAAAATAACGAAGTCAATCACATCGAAATATCGATCTCATGCACTTATCCTTTGGAATAAAACATTCATATAGATGTATACTGGTTCATTTATACAAATGGAAAATAATATCAAATTTTAATTTTTTTGCGAATTTTCCCTGTAAGTGTCCAAATTAGCTTTTCATTGTTATTTAAATGAAGAAAGTTTGGACATACAGTGAGACCTGTGTCAATTAATGTTACTTCGCTTCCCTGAGCACAGGAAAAATTTCACTAAATTAAGTTTAAAATGATTTGTTGTGTCTTCGTGGAATTTACACGAAAACAAAAAATGCGTTTCGTCTTCATTTAGTGACGCATAAAATGTTATAAATCTTGACCTCGATCGATAAGAGAATAAAATAATTATTGACCTCGATCGATAAGAGAATAAAATAATTATACACTGCCCTACACCAGGCCCCGTTAACGAAACCAAGCTGTCAGAAGAACTAGACAATTTTGCCAGGAGCTTGAGATTTAAAGAATATTTTGGATCTAAGAAGTTGGAGGAAGATGACGATATCAGCTCCGATAGTGACTCTGAAAGTGAGAATGAAAATTTCTTTAAAAAAAAGTGAATGGGTCCCAAAACGTAGTAAAAACTTTACTTTAGAATCTTTTATTGACAAAACTAAATCTGATATATTAAAGACTGTAAAATCCAGCACTAGAAATTTTGACAATTTAACAACTGGGGAACGCACCGCTCTTCGTAATTCCTCTAACGAAGAAATTATTATAAAACCGGCGGATAAAGGTAATGCTGTTGTTGTCATGAACAAATTCGACTACATTCAGGAGGCAAAATGTAAATTAAATGATGACCAATTTTATAAAATGTTAGATAATGACCCAACGCAAAAATTTAGCGCCGAAATAACAGCAGAATTGAACAAAATGTTAGAACAAAATCATCTTGATGAAAAAACTTTTGAGTATTTGATACCTGAAAATCCAAAACCGGGACGATTCTATCTCTTACCAAAAATACACAAAGTTAATAATCCGGGTAGACCGATCGTTTCAGCCAATGGTCATCCAACGGAAAAAAATATCCGAGTTCGTAGACTTTCATCTTCGTCCTCATGTTGAAGCCCTTACATCCTTCATCAAAGACACTACGGACTATTTAAGTAAAATGGAAGCACTTAATCCTCTTCCTCAAAACACCACTCTAGTTACCATGGACGTCACTTCTCTATACACCAATATTCCTCATGACGATGGCATCGAGGCCTGTAAAGAAGCTCTCAAAATAAAAACACTGTGATGGTAAACAGAACATAACAAATTAAGTTTTTTGGTCTCCAATACGTCAGCGAGACCAAACAATCGTTCAACAAACCTACAACTCTTTGTACATCTTCGGCACAAGCGCCTAGCATGTTAGTCAGAGGTGGTATGATGTTTTTAGCGTTGCAGGAATGTATAGATGTTTTAAATTACAATGTGTGTATATATACATTCTCGCAACGCTAAAAACATCATGTATGAAAGTCATTTGATATTAATACTGACTCGGGAAAGTAACACTAGACCTTTGAAAATCCTTCTTTTGAGGGACGTAGATGGTCTAGTGGATAGTGGTCAACATATGCAAGAAGAACCAATAGACCAAAATCGATCGTGGACAGACACACAGAGGCATGCTTAAGAAAAGTTCTGGATAGAAAAGTTGAAATCCAGTTTGAATATAAAAATTTAAAATATAGTTTTACTAAAAATCCTGCCCCTACCCATTTTTTTCTTTCTTTTTGAACTGATGAACTTGCTCTCGTTCTGACATGGCTGAAGTTGGGGGTTAAACACAATTTTGTTACAGTATTGTTAATAGAATCGATGTACGCATACTGACAAAATTCTTTTTTCCCTTCTCATGTTACAACAGCATCCAACATGTAGCTCTAGATACTTTGTATAAACATATGTAGTTTAGTCTTTGTAAATAGGTTTTGTTTGATTGTAGTTTTTACCTGTTTATTGTGTTTTGAAGAAGAGATGGATAGGTCTCGAAATATCAACTGTTATTTTATTTGTGTCATTCACTTTGTTTATAATCTTGTCTATAATCAGGTCACAGAGTGTGTATCCTGTGGATCTGGCACAGCGGGTGGGAACTTGCCCATCTACCCGGATTTGCGAATATTTACGCTAATGCAGGGCCTAAAAAAATGAAATATAACGGTCTATGGTAGGAAACCAAAGGGGGTTAGAATTAGAGAAATGAATATCGAGATTGCGTTCCCACCGAGGGATTTGGCTGTTCTTCAGATAACACTGCTCCCGCCATTTCTGTGTGAGACCAAAGGGATAAAATAGAGTGAACCACAAATGTATTTTGACACGTAATATGAGACTTAAAGGGAAAATTCGCAAAAAAATAAAAATTCAATATTTTATTCCTCATATCTTAGTTAGCACATATATATATGTAATACTGTTCAATTGTCTTGGATAACTACACAAGACTGAATTAATTGTGAGCAGATCCCGATGCATCAACCGCCATATTGTCGTCTTGTCAACTTAAAAAGTCACGTGATACCTAAAGACCACAAAATACCAAAACTCGATAAGCCCGTGAAAAAACAGCATGTACAAAACTCTGATCTGTCCAAATACAAAGTAATTTCTTTCACAAAATTCAACGATTTGTAATATATTTAAGAACTGGAAATTTGCAGCTATTTCTTTTAAATATATCATTAAATTGATAATATATCCAGAACTTTTACGAAGTTCCCGTGTTCACAAATTAACAGAAAACATTGTAAAATTAGGATTTATATACAAGAAGTATTCATAGCTATGCAGGCGTGTATACACCATATT
>MJUU01022109.1:16811-44347 GCA_002080025.1 Modiolus philippinarum
TCCTCACTGTGTTGAAGACCATATGGTGACCCCTAGATGTTTTGTTTTGGGTCGTTTTAACCTGGATATGGGATGTTGTCTCCTTGACATTTACCCCATTCCCTTTCTTTTTCATATCGAAATGCTGGAAACGGTTTAAACTGTTAGGTACACATCTAATAGCCTTACTTAGAAGGCATTTCTTGTCCTCATTTGTATGTATTAAACATAAAATAATTGAATAAGCAAAATGGGACTCATTATGTTAACATAATATGTCTCTGTGTATTGTAGAACAAAATAGGGATTACTTATTTTAGTGTTACTTTTATTTTGTTACGGCACCTGGATTGGTCCTAAGGGCTTCGTCGAAGGGGCTGACATGGAACATTCCAATTTGATTTGTTTAGAGGAATGCCCTTGTCTAAGCGGGTAGCAAGGTCATAGTACAGAAAACGTGTCCGGCTACCATCGTGCACAAAGCAAAGTATTGAGAACGATATTCTCCATTCAGTATAAAAATTCACTGTACACGTATTTGTCATAAATGAGCAGGTACGCCTAGTTCGTTAAGAAGACTAAATTTCCTGCGCCATTAGTCCCCCTCATTTAACAGTGACAATAAAAAATAGTTGACCATAGCCAGGTCATAATATAGAAAAAGTGTCTGGCAACCATTGCGCACATACCAAACTCTGGAGAAATAATATCCTCCATGCAGTATAAGGACTCTTTTTATATTTGCCACAAAGAGCAGGTACGTTTGGGTCTAAAAGATAATTTCCTGACATACCAATTCATTTCCTTAACCCGGCTATCATATCCACAATTTCTTCTTTTTCTTATCGTATGAAATGTGACTTTTCCTTGTCGCCGTCCAGATCTTGTTGAAATACTGCTGATTGGGTGTAAAACTCGGACATTTTGTGCAAGTCCTCCATACTATATTTTCATATTATAGTACGATGACACATGAGTTACAAAATATAAGTCGTATAACAAGCATTGTCCTTCTCTGATATTACTTCAACAGTATTAACACAATTCATCATTTGTAACTAAGCTTCTATTCCGAAGGGGCACTTCCATGACCATTGATGTAACAAAATTATGTATTTAAAACAAAATATTCCCCCCAAACAAAGAAATTATGTTTGAAATTTATTGAGCTTGAATATCAGTGCCAATTTTAGATTTGAAGCGATTTGAAATGACAAATGATGCTCCCTACTGCAGATAAATGAAAGACATAAATCAAAAGATATAAAAAATATATAGTTGTATTACATGGCTTTGGGAATTGTTCTAAAAGCGGCAATTCCATTATGTATGTTTATACTTTCGCAACAATATTTCAGCTATCGTGGGCACAAACATAACGTTAATGTAGTTGGATTTTTGTTATTTAGAGGATTTGTGCACTATCTAAAAATATGCACAACTGATGCTTGCATAATTTCAAATAGTTTCGAGATGGATACGCTACTAGTTTTTATTAAGCACAAATCCCCTGAGATAAATTTCAATGATGATAGCCAGTTTTATAAAGAGGTATAAAAAATTACCATTTACTGTATAACGTTTCAATAACTATGGTCACGTCAAAAGTCTTTTCGAATTTAACTATTCTAGTACTTAAGGTGGCTCACTCATCATATTTTTGAATTTGTGTCAGATTTCGGAACTCCTCTGGTTTTCTCCAATTTAATGGCTTAAAGAGAATTTTGCACACGGACCCCCACTTTTTATTTCATGAATGTCTTCTATTGGTCAAATTAAGACAACTTACAAGTTTTCATAGAATTCTTGTTATATCTTTGTAGCTTTAGACAAGAAATAGTCCTAATGTTAAATGAAGGGAAAATCAGACAATTTCATTTCCCGACAACTTTTTAATGTCATGTATCTCGTTTAAGAGCACACGAATCTATATATTTCTTTTTACCATTGCATTAAGTCTACAATGTTTAGTAAATTAAAATAGGTTTAAAGAAATCTTTGATATAAACAACACCAGGATTGAGCCTCCTTAATGCATTTAAATAAATCCACATCAATTTGTTATCTACCATTTCTCTGCTTCTGATTTGTTGATGAGCTCATTATGATAGTCGAACCAATTCATATGATTGCTGAAAAAGTCATTATCACTGTAATAAAAAAACAATGTTTATCACACAATAATTTCTTTAGCAGAGTCGCATCTTTTTTTCTTCTAAAATACAAAATAACAAAATACTGAAGTTACTACGAATTCATTTCTGCATATGCGCATTTCCACAAGTTATGTGTCTTAAGTGCAGAACAAATCAAAACACTTGGAAATCCATAAACCGAAATATGTTTAAAAGCTGATGGAGAAAATATCACCAAGGAAGGCAAAATCATCTAAGGACAGAACTATGCATGAGGTAGGTTTTAACAAAATTCCTTAAATTTAGATATTGAAAGTTTAAAAAAAAAACAAATCACTACGGTTATTTGTTAGCCATCATTTTTTATTCTTAAAAACTTGGTATAAAAGTAAAACTTATATTTTAGTTCTGTCAATATATTAGTCCCAGATTAGTTGAAAGATTACCGATATTTTTCTTCTTTTTTTAAATATCGATACTTAGGCATTACAAAAATCAAAGAAAGAACATATTTTTCTAATTTATAGATTGTTTTATCCAAAGATACTCCGTTGTGATCATTTCTATTGTACATTCCTGTAGCAAACGAAGTTGTATATACCTATTAAGAAGAATTGTATCAAAACTGTTAAAAGCTGTGTTAAATTGAAGGAGTGCACATGTAATGTGAAAAATACTACAGTAGAATCTCTGAAAACAAAGAAACTGGCCGATTTTAGAAAGTTCCAGTTTGCGAAGGGTCAAGAAAAATCCTAATAGCGATACAGGTAGTAGAAGTTTTAAAGAGCTTCAAGGAGATCCACTGAAGAATATAAATCTTAAATATTAATCTTTCATTTAATTGGAAAGCGAGAATACTTCTTCAGATTTGTCCAGTATATTTACATCTTATCTTATCATTTGTTCGTTCATCCTAATAGAAGGAAAGTGGCGCACAATTAATCCCCACAGGCATTCCAATTATTGGAAAGCTTGGAACTTTGCTCTTAAAAATCAACAAACGAGCTAGGTTCTGTTGAATGCTCAAATGATAATGTACTATTCTGTGTTCATAAAAAAAAACATATTCCGAAAAAAGTTGTAGATGGAACTCGTAGTACGCAAAAATCAGGACATTTACCCGATAATTGAAAAACAATATGAGATTCATAGTTTCATATAGTGACAAACGGTAAATAGAACTAGATTTGCAATTGCAAGCAATAGCTGATGTCGCCCCTGACAGCCAATTCGATGAATCCATGTTGTTCGCAATGGCAAATTCTACCTAGAAATAAATTTTCGTTGAATTCCGACAAAATTGAAATTTTGACGTAATTTGGCAGCCATGTTGGAAATATCGGCCATTTTGAATTTTTTTTTTGTTGCATGCCCATCTTCTTATGGTGATCCAACTTTTTGCCAAATAAGAATGAATTATGTAAAGGCATAGTTGAGATTTTATCATTTTTATTTAAATCAGGCAAATTCAAAGCCTCATCGTAACTTGGCAGCCATCTTGAAAATGGCAGCCATTTTGAAAATTTTGGTTGGAGGAGACACAATTTCATAAGGTATGAATGAATTCTGTCCAGCCATCTCTGAGAACGAAGCCGGACAAAAATCATAGGAAGAAAGAAAATAAAACAGAAACAGAAAAAGAACAATATGTCGTCCCGACTACGTCTGGGGCAACTTAATAAACAAAGCACTGTTACTTTTGGACAATGTTTTCTCAGGTTGACATTCAACAAGGACAAAAAAGAACTACTAAAGGGTTTATATAAAATACTTATTTTGATGAGCAACTTATACTCCGTATTAAACTTTGGCATTTACTTGAATAGGTTATCATTAATATACAGCCCCTTTAATATTTAGACTGTTATCTTATCCCCAGCAATGTTTAATCAATTACTCTTGTATATGTTAAACTCAGATGGTTTCGCCGGATATATAAATACATTATCTGCCGCACTTGACGACTGGGCAGATGATACCCTCAGGTGGTGGTACAAGATAAATAAAAACTTTCACCTTGCGTACCATGTTTGGTCAATTTTCATCCCTTGTACCTGTAGAACTCTTTTTTTTCGGAACTTATGTACATTTAGACTGTTCAAACCTCTTGTTTTATATTTTATTGTGACTGAAGGTCTTTTTTTTTCTGTATTGGACACCTAAGGTAGAACAGAATAAGTCTCAAGAAGTAAAAATACGTCTACTATTCGGTAAGGAAGACTTTATCCCCTTTTACTAGCTGTTGAGTATAACCTATGGCCTACACTCATACATCAAATCTAATATTTCTTTGAACATGATGTCGTCTTTTTATTTCCATTCCTTGATGCTGTTTCACGTCTTCGATTTCTGTGTTCCCGTTTCTGCCATGTCTATGGACATCGGCTATTGTTTTAGTATTTTCCGTGGCTTGGATATCGTATCGACAAAATTATAAGGACATTTTTTAACAGTTGTAACGTTAATTAGTTTACTTATGTTTGATATGAATACACCCTTAAAACAATACTTTTTAGTGCTAAGGAAATAAATGCAGAGATATTGAAACTTTACTTTGTTCAATATAGTAACATTACGGTTGCATATTTTAGTACTGAGATTGACTCCCGCTATTCTCGTTGTCGAACAATAAATGACAGCGATTGTAAGAACATTGTTCCCTTTATTTCACGTTTGTTGACAATCTCGCATCCATGGGTAAAGAGGCATGGGCTGGGCATTGCTCGAAATAGAATTCCGCTCAAACAGGTGCTTGGGCCGATTGGAACTTACTGTGAGGTATAAAACAACTGCAGTAGAACACCGAAGGAACGACGCAAAGTGACACATGACCAAGAAGATGTCCATACGGAAATACTTTAACCATATTCAAAAAAAAAAAAAAGATATCGACAGCTTCTTAATCCGGGGCTCATACCCCCTTTAAAAGAGATATCACTGTAGATTTCATTTGACAAACCCAGCGACGAATATTTGAAAGGGCTATTATGTAACTTTGATACCCAGTAGATGAGACAAGTTAATGTTTTTCCTTACTTACTTCGATACCAAAGGACGAAAAATTATGATTTCTGACTTTTGAGGATGTCCTCCCAAGTTTCATTTGCAAGTAGGGTTGCCAGACACATTATCAATACATTTCCGCCACAAGCAGTAAAAGTAGTGCCCTTTGCAGTCAAATGTATTGTACTTATGCGCCTACTGATCAGCTGGTTGTAAGATACAGTAGAAAGTGTTTTCATCGCTTATAGCTTTCAGAATCCGGTATTGTATTTTTTATAAGAAAGTTCATTATTGTGGATTTGTTTTCTTCAGAATATTCATTAAAATATTATAAAAAATGTAAACTCAATATAAATTTATTTTTTAATTTCCTTTTCTATTTCAAATTCAAAGACAAGTTTGTTTCATGAATATTGATGAGTTATCTGAGCTTCTTTGAAAGCATGCATTTAAATGAGATATACTGAATTAAGACTTGTATATGTAATTCCTGTTTGACATAATTTACGGAAGAAATGTAAATGCTGTAATTGTTAGGAAATCCGGAAAAGATGTTTATTCTAGGCATTTTTGATGTAGTTGTTTTATCCAAAATTTATTGCAAAACAGAATATTTTTTTTCTTCAAGTTTCTGGTCATGACATTTGTTACCAAAAATATTTCATAGCTTGCGGTGCATGCATAGTTTTGGTAAAGATTTGTATACCCTCATGAAACTATATTTCCCTCAGGTGATTCTTTCGGGAAATATGATTTCTTTGGGTAAACACATCTTCATATCTCGCTCATACAATGGAAATAAATGTTTATTTTGAGCTAGCCGACAGTTAAGCGGTGAGCAGTTATTACCCAATCTTTCTGAATTACGTTAATAACATTCTTTTCTTTTCAAGGTTAGTAGTATACCTATATTTTAAGTTCTATTATATATAATATTGACCAAATCAAATGTCAGGTATGTAAAATCCCTTTTGCATGTTCTTTGTTGGTATTATGGATTGCAGCAAAAGAGTCGGATATTTGAAACCTCAATTTTTAAGTTGTGTTTGCTGACATTTGAATAAGCAAATTTAACATATATTTTCACACTCTATTTGAGTGATATTGACAACAGCTAATACTTCAGCTACGTTGAATCTCTATTTGCATGTTGTATTACGGTAATACGGACTAAATCAAATCTTTTTGGTTTTTATGTTCTATTTGAGTAATTTTGACTAAATGTATTTTTTGAGAGAATGATATATCTTTGAATGTTCTATTTTTGAAATATGGACCAAGACCAATTTGACGGGTATGTAAAATCTCTAATTTTATGTAAGTCTTATTTGGGTAATATTGACTGGAGCCAATATTGATAATGTAAAATTTTCGTGTTTTATTTTGGTTATATGGACTTCAAATTAAAGTGTCCGATTCGAAAAAATCACATGTTGATGGTTTTTTCGGCAATATGGGCAAAATAGAGATTAGTTTATGTTATGTATAATTTTTATTTTCATGTCCAGTTTGGTATTATAGACTAACGCAAAATGTATCGTACTTGTTAAATTTCTACTTTGAATATTCACCCCTATTGAGCTGAGTTCTCGGCGAACAGTTTAGGTAAGAAGAGTTCGCATATAATTGGTTTAGTCCGGTTGGATAATGTTTTGCCCGGTGATATTTGATTTTTAGAATTTCCCCTTTACTCCTTTTTGCTTTTGTATTCGTTTGCAAATGGTAAACTAAAAGCAAACAGGTTGGTTATGTATAATTTTTAATTTCATGTCCAGTTTGGTATTATAAGACGAACGCAAAATATTGCTGGAATGTAAAATCTCTATTTTCAAGTTTAATCTTTAAAACTGAAGCAAATGTATCAGGTATGGAAAATGTATTTTAAATTCTGTTTGAGTAAAATTGACCAAATCAAATGTATAGAGGATTAAAAAAAATCTGTTGTCATTATCTCGACACGAATCATGACTTTCTTTAACGTGTCTGGCATCGAATTATGTTTTTTGGGGGTTATTTAGCCTTGTGAAAATGTTTCGATATGGAAATCTAGTTTTTTCATGTTTTTTTTGACAAAAATATGAAAGATTGACAAGTCCTAGCCGGATCCAGCCTTCAAAAAAAGAAGAAGAGGCTCTATGCTACTTTACTTTTCGCTATTTTTAACCATTTATGTCAATTTTTGTCTACATTCTGCTTGAATTTAAATATTTCCAAATAAATCCACAGGTTCAGACCCACGTACAATGTATCCTGTTTTTGATCCCCAATCGTTAACTGTATCGAGTATTAAGAAATATGCACTTTCATGTTTTTTTTTAAGTTTCTCATGTCTTGATCGACAAAAATACAACTAATTCAAGTGAGCCATTTTGACGATCTGAAAGTTTAATTAATATAGGACAGATATGAAATTTCATGGTTCTTGCTAGAATAGGTCAAAGATTGGTCATATCTAAAAGTAAGTGAGAACCGAACTGTCAGTCAAAAAACGAACAATCCAGGGACAAATGCAACACCGGAGACACCAAGGAACAAGGACGCCACATGAGTGAGGGACAGAAAAGAAAAATGAAAATACATACAGATGAACAACTGGGACTCAATAAAAACCATTGGTGAGATCAGGTGCATTGGTTGACTGAACATCGCCAACTGAGAGCGTACCTACATGGCTAGAATCGATCAAAGTGATCATGTGTAGAACAGGCCAGAACAGACACGGCTCTGACCGAAATAGTCAGGGTTTTATAACCATGAATGCTCAGAGCGTTAAGCATAATTATAGTTCTAGGACAATTAAAGGTCCAATCAATCTGATTATAGAGCAGATGTGATATTGGTTCTAAGTTAAGAGAGAGTAACATTAATGCCTGCTCCAATTTCCCTTGGTGAAAGGTTATGTCTGCACCTTATTGTATAGATTATAACCATGAATTTTTGATGTTATGTCTTTTTTTCATTCTAGAGGATTGGTGATATCGTTTGTATATTGACTATAGATGTACATGTATTTCAACTGCTTTTTTGGTACTTTCATTTTACTAGTAAATCGAAGAATACATTCTATGGGGGAAATGCCGTTCATTTTGTTAAAATGAATGATAAATTGAAATATTTGTTAATCAAAATCTAAATCTGCACGTTTTTTTCTGGTTTTGTTTTTGTGTTTGTTAGTAATTTGTTGTTTGTTTGTTTTGCATTGATTCGTTTTTCAACTTTATTTTATGTGTGTGTGTTTTTTTTTCTTTTGCTTTTTAATTCTGGTTACAGAATTTACTGTTTCTGCACATGCGTATTTCGACAACTTTTGTCTCTGAAGTGAAGATCAAATTGAAAAATTTGGGGATCCACAAACCAAAATATGTGTTAAAGCTGAGAGCAAATCACCAATAGCATCTAAAAGGGAAAGCCAAATTTTGATTTCTTTTGTATTCGTTTTTGATTCCGATAATATGCAACTGCTTTTTTAAATTCAACAGTGATAAGAATAACAATCGTTACGAATCAAAATAAGGAAATTAATCAGTACTCTGATTAACAATCGGATGTTAAACTAATTAAAATGCTAATTTTTAGATGAGCGGTCTATTTCATTGCACAAAAAAAGTCAAATGGATACAAAAGGTGAGGAAAAGCTGTTATCGATTATGGAAATCAATAAGGACTTATATAGGAGAAATAGTTGTAAATGACCTGTGTCGTTTCGACAAATAAGTCTCTAAGCGGAAAATCACAATTGCACAAAATCGAAGATTTGATATAACTTTTCAAGATACAGTTTTTTTTTTATTTTGTGTGCTAAGCTAGTATCTTCTGTTTTACTGTATTCGCTAGTATCTTATGCAGCTACTTCGGTATTTATTGCTTTAGTTGTTGCATACATTTTCTGATGACAAACCATTTTGACATTGGAATTTATGTTTTACATGTTAAATGACTTGACAGCTAATGCTTTTTGACATTGTACCACTTGTAAAGTAATCGGGGAAGCTTATTTCATGCCACACAAAGGCAGTTAGTTACAGATCACTTTTACAAGTGCACATGTTTATCTGAAAATATTTATGATGAAGCATCATTCAGTTTGAAAAAAAGCTTCCAGATTGCTCATTTCGAACATTGCACTAGAGTTTTCACTACACTCTATGATGATTATCGAGAACCATTTTCACAACACTGATATCAACACTATGCAGACCATATGAAATACTAACGTAGAAATACTTGTTTATTTGTTCTATTAATATCCTTAAAACTGTCTTTTGATAAATTGTTCAATTCTTTTTCGTTTAACACTTAAAAACTTGCGAGGACTTTACGTAACCGATGTCAAACTCGATTAACTTAAGGAGGCTCACCCCTAATGTTGTTTATATCGACGATTTCTTGGAGCCTATTTTAATTTACTAAGCATTGTACAGTAAATTAAATGGTAAAAAGAAATAGATAGGTCCGTATGCTTTTTACCGAGATATAAGTCATAAAAAAATTTGGCGGGAAATGGATTTCTCTGGATTTTCCCTTAATTCAACATTAAGATTATTTTTTGTGTGAAAGCGAAAAAGTTATATCAAGAATTTCATGAAAACTTGTCAGGTGTCTCAATTTGGCCTATAGAAGATATTCATGAAATAAAAAGTGGGGGTACGTGTGCAAAATTCTTTAAACCATTGAACTGGACAAAACTAGAGGAGTTCCGAAATCTGACACAAATTCAATAATGTGACGAGTTAGCCTCCTTAAATATTGTTATAATATATACGTGACATTTCCATGCTATAGAATATCGCAAAAAAGAAAAAAAAACAAAAACAAAAAACAAAAAACAAAAACAAAAAACAAAAAAAAAACAAAAAAAAAAAACAAAACAAAAAAACAAAACAAAAAAAAAAAAAAAAAAAAAAAAACAAACAAACAAACAAACAAACAAAACAAAACACTTTATAAGGTTGGTGGACCTGGATCGGAATTTATTTTTTCTTCAAAGTTCCAGTATAATCAATGCCGACGCCTCGTTCCATATGAGCGATAATTTTAGATATTTTTATTTTACAGTAAGGATATACCTTAATAAATAATAATGATTTTTAATGTTGTACAAGGTAGACACGGTACATTTAAATAAAAATATTTCCATTTTTATGTATTTTCATACGCGTTACCCTAATTAAAATTTTGTCAAAAATGACAGTAGATGAGATAGATTTATAATTCTCTACTTTTGCAGCAGGAGACTTAACCATTACACAATGGAGACAAACACATTGATGGAGTAATTTTAAGAACTTATACCTGAACATAACAATCGTATAATTGGAAAGAAATTAATTTGTTTTTTTTTTATTGGATAAAGTTGAAATAGTACATTTGAAACAAAAAACGGAAGTTTCCTTTTTTTGAAAGTTGGAGTAATTTTTTTTCCACACTCGTACGCATGTTTAAAAAAAAACGGTTTTTGGTCTGATCAAACGATTTAAAGGTATAAACAGACACAGTGTTTTACCAGCAGACTAGCGGCTCCTTTTGCTAACCGACAGTTTAGCGGCGAGCCCTCCTTGACCAATCTTTCTGAATTACGTTTTGTCTGATTCTTTCCTTTTTAAGATCGTTGTCATGGAGTTAGTAGTCTACCTGTATTGGGTTTTATTTGTATGTTTAGTATACTACAGGGAAACGGGATAGAGAAAGGGGAGGTTTGGGTACCCATAAACCGGTTGAACCCTACCTCTAGCTTTTGCTAGTGCCGGTACCAAGTCCGGCTATCCCGAGTTCCTATCGTTGTCTATGTTTGTTTTTGTCATTTTATTGTTTTTGTGTTGCATATGATTGCAATTTCCGCCATTGTGGATGTGTCCTGTTATCTTTCTTATCGTTGTTTACGTTTGTATCTTGTCATGTTTGTGTTTTTCCTGTTTAATTCCCTGGCAGATTGTGGCATTTTACTGAAATTTTCAGTTATTGTAGATGTTTCCTGTTATCCTATCTTTTACATTAACAAAACATTTCACAGGGAAAACTATAATTTTACGAAAGGATATAGAGTAAATGGACATGAGACCATAACACATATGTTAAACTTGAGAAATTTAAATGAGTTGATGGCCATTTCGGAAATTTATTCCTCATCAGCAGCACTAGAACCCAAACAAAGGAAATCCACAATTTCAAGAAATGTTTAAAATGCATAAAACCAAACGAAATCCGAATAATCGGTAATATCAAATATAGCTGAGGACAAAACTACGATGGAGGGAGTTAATCCTTCGGTTTTAGAATTTACATAAATTTAGATTATAAATTATGTCTAAAGCAAACGAAATTTGATGACGTTCGTTATTAAGAAAATAAATGTCCGTGCTTAAAAAAATCTTATGACAAATCTAAATTATACCGTATAAAATGAGACGCTCCATTTTAATTAACGAATCAGAAATTAAAATATTCTTCGATGAAATTGAAACTTAAGTTATATTACGTTTCTTTATACTTACTTGCATACACATTTTTTTGTCAACAATGTCGAAATTACTGCCTCAAAATTTATACAATAAAGGTTACGTTTAACCAGTATTGCAAAGTCACGATACATCGGCAGACGAATACCGAAGCAAGAATGAGGAAAGGGGGAATTCTAAAATCATAAATCCAAAGTCATATCCAACACGAATTTAGACAGTATGACAAAGACAAAACAACTAAAACAAAAAAGAACGAGGACGCCACATAACTTAAGCACTAGCAGTATGAACCCCTACAAAAACTGAGGTATCATCAGGTGCTCCGGATTGGTAAGCATGATCTGCCCCATGCGTGCCATCATTCACACTACCAGTGTGAAAAATTCGGGTTTGTCACAGTCGGTGTTAATCAGTCCTGTAATAAACTCTGGATTTACCCAAAAATATCTTGATCTAGCCAAAGATATCACAAAAGAGATTTTACGATCATTTCAGTGATTTGACTGACTGTTCATGTGTCTTTTACATTGTTTTACACGAATGAGAGAGACATTTTCAAGAGTTGAAATGTTATTACCGATATGACAAAAAGCGACGTTGACTTCTAATTTTCATTGGCAGTGTAAAGACAGGCACGCATGGTGCAGAACGTTCTAAACCTTCCAGAGCACCTAATAATAACTTAAGGTATGGCGGTATAATTGCACTGGTAGTACTTTAGTTTTGTGGTCTTTTCTTCATTTTTTGATCTCTTGGGCTATCTCAGGCGTTGTGACTCTATTTCTGATGGCACAATTCTGTGAATTCTTTTTTGCTTTACTTTAAAATCTGCCTTTTTTCTTTGGTATTCCGCGGCAGATATATAAGAGGTTCTAAATGCAAGCAACACAATAAATAAATTAATATGAATTAGGTTACAAACTTACCGAACAGAATTGTAAAGAGCCAAAGTCTAAGAGGCAAAAAGACAAACCAGGTGGTTTTCCACCGGAAAATTGTCTACTGCAAGGGTTCGAACTTGGTACAACCCTTTTAAAAGAAATGGTGAATTAAATTGGTTTTACAGCGCGTCAAACGTCCCCTTCTATTGCGGAAGTGTCCGGTAGGCACTCAACAGCAATTGCTATTAAAATGTCGTAGTCGATAATCAGATATAAACCTCTTAGTATAAAGTAAAACAAGATTCTTGAATCACAGATCGGACCGAGACATCCAGTTTATCACAAGGGACTCATAGCTAGTAAAGAACTTTTAAATGATCGTATGAGACTGAATTTTTTTTTAAACCTTGATTAGCAAGGCGTTTACGAAGATATCTAATGAGAAAGTTTGTATAATTTGTGCTAGCTGTCGCGTAACCAATCGACTATGAAACATACACTCCGTAAACAGAAGAAGTTAGAATATTATTGTCCATGTTCGGGAAATTAATAATTTTGAAATTAAAATCGCCCCTTTGGTCGTAAATTTTTGTCGGAGATCACTATTTTCGTCAAATGCGAGATGCAAGTCCGAAACAGATGTAGATCTTGTGGTTTCTGTTGTTTCCTTTATCTTTAGTTCTTGAAGATATATTGATTGAATCCATTTAGCAAAAATGCGTTATTAATGAAAAAAAAAAAAAAAGAAAAAAAAAAAAAAGAAAAAAAAATCAATATATCTATATGTGAAATTGAAGGATCAAGCATCTTTTATTTCAGGACCTTTTAAAGGGTCCCTGAGGAATTCCATCTCCTGGGCTGAGGAATTCCATCTCCTGGGAGTACAATTAGAGGGGCAAAAGTCGTGCCTATTGGTTTACTAACTTGCTGTTGATAAATAGCACCTCCAAATGTGACGTCAAATATGTAATCAATAAGTAAACCAGAGATATGTCCACCTTTATTCATCGTAGCAAGTGATGATTACAAATTAAAAACGGCAAATGTTTTAAATTACATAGAGAAATTGATAAGTTGGTATAAGTTAAGGTCTCTTGAGAACATTTATTGATTGTTAAATAAATAAAATATTTCAAATACCGCAATAATGTAAAGTGTAAAATGGATTTGAATAATTAGAGTTTTAAGTAAATTGTTTGCCAGACATATTAAACTGTGAATTGAATAATTCATTGTATTCCTAGTCGCAAAAGTGTTTAGTTCAGATGAGAAACAATGACACAACGCGTTATTGTGATGAATATCTCAGTTGTGCGAGTAAAAACACAAAATTGTATTCAAATTGAAACATATACGAATGTACAAATAACTGCATATTTTATACTGGTTCACAGGAATTGAAGGCTTGTTATAATAATTGTGTCTAAAATTCTGCGTTTGCGTCAGAATTTGTAGTTTTGCATTCAAAAAGGCTTGATAACTTCCACTCATTAAGTAGTGGTTACTTAATACCAACTACAATTGTTTAGTATATATATTATTCGGGAATCTTCACAGGGGATATGGGGTCATTTTCACTGTCTGTATTTTATATTCAATGAGTCGTAAGGCTTCGGGAATGTAGGGCATAGACGGGGAATATTAAGCGGTCTCACATCTCCAGTCACTCTTACCAATCAATTTCAGGATATACCGTATAAGAGTTATTTTCTCGAGGACATAATTTTCGCTTTATTCGCGGCCATTCTGAAGTCGCGAAAATTGCACACCGCGAAATATAATTTAAATCAGACTTTATACAGTAAATGATCAGCAATCGCGAACATTTGAGTCCAGCGCAAATAAAAGCAACGATTTTTTAAAGAATTCGCGAAATTTGCGTCCCGCGAAAATAACCACTTATACGGTACTTGGGCAGGTCACTTCAGAAGAATAAAATATTTTCACTTCGTAGTGATTAAGACACAACTGACGATGTTTAACGATCGCGACATACACTTATTCAATGCTTTGAGTACACATAAACCAGTTTAACCCTACCACTGGCTTTTGCTAGTGCCGGTGTAAGGTTGAATTTTGACCCAGTTGAAAATTGACCTATTGGTCGTTTTTCACCGTTGAAAATTGACCCCAAAGCCATTGAATCTTGACCAATTCCGTTGAATTCTGACCTTTATCATAAAATACTGATCCGGAAGTGGGTCATTTTTCAACGCTTTAAAAATCTCATGTAAACTGTCAAAACACTATGTAAACTATATATTAACTCACTTCTTCAGAAGTAATAAATCTAAATGAATTTGTATATGAATAAATAAACGAGATAAAAATTGCCAGTTCTTAGTATTTTTCTTTGTAGACTTGTACTTGCCTAGGGCCTATTTATCCATCCGTAACAAAGTAAACGTCCTTATATATCCTTTGAGTCATAAGTAATAGATAATTGAGATTTTGTCCACAGGAGGGCTTACCTTGACCTATATTTCATGCACGAGTGACTCAGATTAAGTCCAGATCTGAGATACTACAAATGTAGAACAGATGAACATATAAAGGAATAACAATTCGTCAGTAGATGCGTCTTTCGGACAGCCATTAGGTTTCTGATAAAAATTATGACACTTTGATCTACATTTCATGCATGGGTTATTCAGGTTAAAGGTTGTTTAAGCTCACCTGTCTATGCCAGGGTGAACTTTTGCCTTCACTTGGCGTCCAGCGTCCGTCCGTCGTAAACTTTTATTCAAAGATTTGAAAACACTCGGCCAATTGGAACCAAACTTCGTCACTATAGTTCTTGGATAGTCCATTTTAAAAATTGTATCCGATAGGTCCTTACCTCAGCCAAGATGACCGCCAGCGGGGAACAGTTTTAACTTTGGACCCTATGGAAATGGCATTCAAAGATCTCAGAAGCTATCAGTCCAATTATAACCAAACTTTGGCAGGATGGTCCTTTTCAAAGAAGATATCCGACAGGTCCATACCTCATCAAAGATTGCCACAAACGGAGAACAAAGTTGTGTAAGCAGGGTAGACTCAAAGGGATTACTATCTGTCGTCTTACGTCGTCGTCCGGGCTGCTGTCGGTGTTTAAATCCGCAGCTCCTTCAAAACTGCTAGTCTGATTCCAACTAAGCTTTCAGGATATGTCAAATTGCTCATGTGTGATTCTGTAGGTTTTTGAATCCGTAACTCCATCAAAACTGTCGGTCCGATTCTAACCAAACTTTCAGATAATGTTGTTCACCTCGTGTAGTTGTGCATCTGATACTTAGAATTTAGATTTTACAAATTTTAAGAGGTTCACAGAGCAAAAATTGCTCAAATATGAGTTTGTCAATTTTTGAATCCACAACTCCATTAAAACTGCAAGTCCGATTAGAACCAAACTGTCGGTTATGTTGTTCATCTTGTGTACCTGATACTAAGAATTTTGATTTGACATATTATAGAGGTTCACAGAGTCAAAATTGCTCATTTGTTAAACTGGTTTGTTAATTCACAAATTCATCATAACTATCAGTCAGATTCCGACCAAACTTGCAGGATATGTAGTACACCTGATCTAGTTGCGCATCTGATACTTCAAATTTTTATTTTAGAGATTTAGGAGGTTCAAAGAGCCATTATTGCTCATTTTTTAAATTTGGTTGGTTGATTTTCAACTCCTTCACAACTGTCTGTCAGATTCCAACCAGTCTTTCAGTATATGTTGTTTAATAGCTCTGGGTATGCATATTATACTTATAGTTTTGTTTGTATAGATTTTGTAGGTTTGCCAAGTCAACATAGCTCATTAGTTAATTCAGTTTGTAAATCTGCAAGTCCCCAGGAATGTAATTCATATTCTGAACAAAAATTGTATAATATGTTTTTTCTCCTTATCTAAACATGCACTTGATACTTAAAATGTTAATTTTACAGATTTAAAGGTTCACTGGGACAAAATTGGCTCTTCTGTAGTGCAGGCGACACAAGTGTTCAAGAGAACACCTATAAATATTTTAACATTGGACCTTATGGAAAAGACATTTAAAGATCTTTTTCTCAGAGACTACTAGTCCAATTATCACCAAACTTAGTTACAAAGGTCCTTAGCTGGTCCTTTCAAAACAGGTATCCGGCAGGTTTGCACCTCATTCAAGATGACTACCAACGGTGAACATAAATTTAACATTGAACCTTATGGAAAAAACATTCAAAGATCTTCTTCTAAGAAGCTATCAGTCCAATTAGAACCAAACTTGGTCACAATGTTCCTTAAATGGCCACAACCAGGAAACATCCTATGGTTAAATATTAAAACACATTCAAGGCTAAAATCAATTGTTTATTTTTAATACTGCAACTTGTGCGCAGTGAAAAAAACATATCCTTCAAATTATTTAGCATATCAATTATATTTTTAAAGACTTATTCAGATTAACAAACTGAATACACAAATGTGCTATGTTGGCTAGGCGAACCTTTGATTACGTAAAAACAAAATTTTAAGTATGATGTGCATAACCAGATCTGATGAAAATCATATACTGAAAGTTCAGTTGGAATCTGACTTATAGTTATGATGGAGTTGTGAATAAACAAACTAGATTAACAAATGAGCTATTCGGTGAACCTCTAATATCTCTAAAAATTTACAAAAAAAAAACGACAGACGATGTAGAACGACCAGGACGACTACGTAAGACGAAGGATATAGTGATCCCTATGTGTCGACTCTGCTAACAGCCTGCATCGCTCACCTGGACCATGCACGGTAAAACAGCCAATACAACATCTATATGTTAAAGAGTCTCATTTTCAGACTATGTTAAGAAACGTTTATGTTGAAGGATCCGATGTTAAATTATTTTCCTCACTGGTCGCCATCTTGAATAATGAGCGGATCTGCACATTACAGGACACAATTCAAAATTGAAATGGTTTTAAAGTTCATCTCAAACTGGCATAAACGGTTTAAGAAGAGATTTTTTTTATTAAATTTTGTTCCCCAATGGTGTCCATATTGGATCATGGTGCAGACCTGCAGGTCACCTTTGTTTGAAGGGAACCATCTATGATACATTGTGAATAAGTTTGGTTCTAACTAGTTGTTTGCGTTGAAAGGATCTTTGAATGTGCTTTTCACAGAGTTCAATGTTAAACAATGGCGGCCATGTCTGATGACAATATTGAAGTCAGATCTGGAGTTCATAAGAATATTTCATTTAAAGTGTTGTCCAAATCCATTCAGTTGCTTAAGAAAAGGTTCTTTAAAGGAAAAGATGGACGGAGTTCAGGCGATAGCCAAGTAAGCTTAAAAAATTTTAAAAAAAGATGTAACCATGCTGTTTGTTGTAAACGAAACAAACTTATAAAGGCTATATTAAAACTGCTGCCATCATTCATCTATATGAAAACTGACCCATTGGTCATTTGTCAACGTTGGATATTTGCCTACCTGTAGTCATTGTTTTATGTAGAAAACTGACCATTTTTTTTTCATAGTTTTTGGCGTCAACTTTCAGTAATGATAATTGACCACCGGTCATTTTTCAACGTTGAATATCGACCCACTGTGGTCATTTTTCACGACGATTGGAAAGCTAAGCTTTGAAGTGGAAGATTGTAACTTCAGTTTTCAAATTTGCCGCTGACCCACCTCACATTGTACACAGGGGATAAAAGTCTTTCAAAAATTAATCTAAACTCTGTTTTTCATTATTACGCTGACTAAATAGAATTGACGAAATGACAAAAAAATAAAATTAAAATAACTTTTTTATACATTTACACAAGGCGACTAAGTAAAGAGGTGTCAAAATAATACTATCTGATTATATTAGAAGAGAGCTAAGGTAACAGTATTTAAACTTGAGGCTGTTGTATTTTGCAATTTTTCCAAGCACAGTCAAGGGCCCTTGAGTACTAGTGGTGGTCACCCATGCAGATTACCAGACCCCATTGTTCTTGACATGGGATGAAAATAAATAGAGAAGTAAATCCAAGTTGATGTAGTGAGGAGTTTAAAACTGCGCATCATTCCTACACATCTGACAAAAAAAAAGAAATTCCTTGCAGGAATGCTGGCAAAATGATTTTCGACTTATTATAATTAAATTTGATCAAATGTGCGACTTTTTGTCTCGCCTGCGACGAATGTCGCGAAGGTGAGACATAGCGACCATAGCGACCATAAATTCCATCGTTGGCGTCGTCGGTGTCGGCTTCGTCGTTAACATTTGGTTAACCCTAGTGATAAACTTTTTTGAACTTCAATAACTTTCTGAAATCTTACTCATTATCAATGAAATTTTGACATAATATTAAGCACAACCTCATTATTGAATCCCAAGTTTATTTTTGAAAAAAATTCAATTTTCCGTATTTCGCCATTAGTTCCATTATTATTTTTTGTTTGCAGCGTATCTCAGTACCTACATGCCATGTACTGATGATTATTTGTAAATGGTTACGCACATCCATACCAGAATTATGTCACCTTGACCTATATTTTCCGCTTTAATGAATTTGGCTAAATTTTCTATTTAGGTCCATATATCAACAATCTCTAAACAAAATTGAGAATAAGGACTTGATTGCAGAATTGTTGCATATAGTAAATAGATGTGCAATAAGCTTTCGGAAATTGATTCCGATTTCAACTTTGGTAAATTTCCTGAAAATGTCAAAGACTAACAATTTTTGAAAATTTTGCCTATAATCAAATATTTTAGCCATTTCTTCATACAATACATAATTCTGAAAAACTAAGAATTAAAAAAAATGGTTCCAATTTTGGTAATTTTCCTGAAACTTTCAAAAACAAGCACTGTTTGGGAATTCTTCTTTGGAACCATGTGTTTTGATGAATTTTAGTGAAAAAGCAATACTTGCAATGGTTAGATTTCATTAATTTTGTATTCCAATTTTGGTAAATTTCCTGAAAATGTCAAAAACCAGCTGTTTCTTGGAATTCTACCTGGCGCCTAGATCCTAATATTGGCCAAATTCGAATGACAGTGGAGTGAGCAGGCGAGACACTAGGTTCAGCGGAACCTTTACGAATTATATTGGGTAGCTATGCAGAATATTGAACTTTTTCAGATATTTCAGCAAATGCCTCTTCTATTAAGGGGATGTCATTTACAATATTTTATACAGAAATATTAGGGATGTAATAAGCTTTTTGTCATTTATGATACCTGATGACACCTCAGTTTTTGTTGGGATTCACACTGTTAATGCTTTAGTTTTGTAGCGTTCTTGTTCATTTTTGTGTATTTGTTTTGTCTTTGTGATGCTGTCTCAATAAGTGTTGGATATGAATTGCCGTGGTTTTGAATTTTTATTTTGGAATTCCCTGTTCATCATTTTTGCCTCGATATTTGTTTACCGATGCATTATTCAAAAATAAGATCGATGACCCCAAAATATTGTTCATGCAAATCGAAAGCAAGAATAAAAGCTAATAATTTACAACATCTTTAGATGTAACTTCAATAAATTTAAATTTTGTTTAAATTCGCAAATTTCCGTAATATTTCAACTAAAATAGCTGATTTTTACATGACAGATCTCATGCTTATATTGCAGGTGACATTAATTTTTATTTCATTTTATTTTTCTTATGCGCTAATAACAAAGTGTAAATCGTAAAAATATCAGGAAATTCTAGCTCACAGTTTTTGTCCCCCCGTACCACCTTAAATGTTAATACAGAAATAAAAATAGAGGGACTTGACTTCATTCTAAAACCACATCTCACTCATATTTGCAATCATAATGTAATACAATTCTGAAACACAAAATTCCCACTCTCCAATAGATCATATCCGAACCTGGTATCAGGTTTTACCAGACAAGTATTCAACATAAAACTTCTAGTCATAGAGCCTAAAACGTCATGATATTGGTCACATAGGGGAACATGTTATTGACGTAGGGCGGACAAATAACAATTGGTGAATCTGAACTCGGACATAGTCTATTCTGTGATATCTGTGATATGTAAATAATTAATGTAAAAAACAAAACATACATAAAAACAAACAAACAAAACAAACCGCCCAATAATAATAATAATAATAATAAAACCAACCCCCCCCCAAAAAAAAAGAAAAAAAAACACACACACACACACAATTAGTTCTACACAACTTANAACAAACAAAACAAACCGCCCAATAATAATAATAATAATAAAAAAAACCCCAAAAAACAAAAAAAAAAAGAAAAAAAAACACACACACACACACAATTAGTTCTACACAACTTATACATCTTTCTGAAAAATTTCATCCAATTCGGAACACTTTTAATTTTCCCGCCTTTTTCCGTTTCTAGGTCACAGACGCAATTTTGAAAATTTCAAGATTAGAATGCACATTTTCACTACTTTAACCATTTCTCGAATATGCATTTCAAGAATGAGTTTATGGAATGGATGTCGACACTCTTGAAAAGTTGCAACGTGAAAGGAGAAGGAATAGCTACCAGATTGACAAGACAATTAATAGATATCCTTGTTTTGCTTGCAAACAAAAAACTGCCCCAAAAGTGCTCCCATATAGAACTTCTAACCTGAATTTGAGATTGGCACATATCCTTTACAAACTTTCAGATTTTTTACACTTCCAGCTATGTATTTCTCATACGATTTTTTTTTTGAGTGGTCATTTTTCCACGAGGGTCACTATTCATCGCGTTGGTTTTCAAATTGAAAAAATAAACCTTCAAATCTGACAATTAACCCGTTGAATATTAAGCTTGTCAAAATTCAATGGCTTTGGGATCAATTTTCAACGTTGAAAAACGACCAAAAGGTCAATATTCAACGGGGTCAAAATTCAACCTTGCACCTGTACTAAGTCCGGCTGTCCCCGAGTTCTTATCTATGTCTACGTTTGTCTTTCGTCTTATTCGTGTTTTTTCTGTGTAGTTCCCTGGCAGATTGTGGCATGTAATTATAATTTTCAGCCATTGTAGGTGTTTCCTGTTATCCATTGATTACATGAAGGGGATAAATGTTGTCGTGTCAAAACTTTTGGCCAGCCTTGTGCAAAGCTCCAAATTAATAAGTGTGGAATGTTGTTGGTTGGCGTCAAGCAATTAATTAGAATAATTAATTTATTCTTACATGTAGCTAAACGGACATCTCATTTCTTTAAAAAAAAGTTGTAATGTAATCATGTTCATTCCGGAAACAGTTCTATTTTATACGTAAAAATCAATACATCAATACCTTTAAAGGGAAACATTATTTAATGAACACTGTTGAGCTAAGGGAGATTTATATTTAATCGATTTGTAGCGCTTCAGTTTAATATTTTTTCAATTAAAATTTAGTTAAAAAAATTGACATATAGGCAAAACTATAAATGCACTTCAACTTCATAAATATTTTGTTTTTTTTTCATGAGGTTTATATTTACTTCAATAGGTGTAGAAATCCAGTATTCCTTCTTACTGGTATCCGAGGCGATCATTTCCGCCTTCAGTTACATGAGAGTTCCTATCTCGAAACTCCCGTATTCATTAAATTAAAAATTCTTTTTTAACCTTACAATTCTTGAATGGGAGGGCAGGACATGCATTGATTTTAATCTTTAAGCTTTCAACTTATCTTACATATTTATGCGTTTATTTTAGTTTTTGAAATTTCAAAACAAATACTGTTAAGTTTTGTAATTAGAAGCAAACTAATGTTTCGCTCTTGTTTGCTGGCGTAAGCTTTAGCCTTGTGCAAACCTGAGCACAATGACTACTGTTTGCAAATTTTAAATTTTTGCAAATTATTGTTTATTTTTTTAGTTTGTTATTCTACAATATATGTATTATTTATTTTGGTAGTATTTTTCCTCGTAATATCGGTCCAAAATGTGTCTGAAAGAGTGAAGTTCTAAGTCCTCTGCTAAATTGATATTTTGGACCCTATAACTATTAAAGTGGCTTTAATTCTTCATTCCAATTTTCAGCACCGACTGACTGCTTTCTCTTTAGAAATGTTACTGAGAAGATGATTTATTAAAATATAAATAGAATTGAACAGATGGTTTTATGAAAGTCAATAAATGAGAACAATTAATTTCAAAAGATAATAGCTTACGTAATATATTTAAATACTATCTCATGCCGAAATCTATTGGAAAAGTAATTATATTTTCAATACAAATTACTGAAATATGATCGTACATTAGTAATGATATAGAAATTAACATTTATTGTATATTTTCAAAAATCAATAAACGATTAAACGCTTTTGCTTTTATCTTTTAATTTGAAATGTGATACAGGAGACGCTTTAGGCATGCTGTTGTACGAAAATTATATAACACCTGGACTGGTACAAACGGACTGAACCAGATTTTCATTCTTTACGAAAAGTTAGTTAATTTCATTTTTACTTGTATTCCTGATGAATGATAACTAAATGCCGAAGTAACTGTAAAATTTAATTCTACTGATGGTAATTTCGATACATATCAAATAAAACATTTTGAAATATATACGGTAAAAAGAAATAACCAATGGGATTTAACCAAAAAATTAAAATTAATTTAGGGCAGAGCCTATTCCTCAGTTTTTAGGCGAAAATAACCTTACGTTTTAAATCTCAAGCATAATTTTCGAGACAGTCTCCATTTTATACATTTGAATTTATCTCCCTTGGATCCCTTATCTTCTGTTCATAATTTTGAAAACTAGTATCAATAAAGTAAAATGAAAAAAAAAATCAACAAAATAGTGCATGTATTGAATTTGAGAATAATCAATTAAGGGTTTAGATTTCCGGCAATTTTGCATTGATTATAATTCCACTTTTTATGAATATGTTTTATTTGCTGTGTTCACCATGGAGCTGCTGGAAGGGGACTACTGTGAAAAATGTTTTTATTGGAGCCTGATTTGTAAAAATATCCGAATAAAATACACGTGTGATTACCAATTTACGTGATTGTGTGAAAAGGGGTCCCTTCTTCTAGGTCACCAATCGAACATATTTCTTTAAATTTTGATTATGACCTTGAAAGCTGTTTCGGAACACAATATTGACGATGACAAAACAAACAGAACATAATATAAACGCCTGAAAAAGCAAGCACTAACAATGTCAACCCCCCCCCCCCAAAAAAAAAAAAAAAAAAAAAAAAAAAAAACGTACGTCAGAAGATGTTCTTGAAGGATAAGTTTGGCCTTATTTACCAGTGACACCCGCCACACTGTAAGTGAAAAGTCCGGTGTAAGTTCAAATTCTGTATGTGTCAATCCGGAAATCACTCGAAAAACTGAATATCTTTCTTCATTGTGATTTAAACCTGATGTAAAGATCTATCAGATCGGGATGACGACCATTATCTTATGCTTTTTACAACTCTTCACAAATAAACTTGCGATTTTCAAATTTTCGAAACTTTGCATTCAACTAAGATGTATCTTCTCTAGCACAGATCTATCCTTAGATGATTTTGACTCTTCATTTAGACCCTTTTGGTCATTCGTTCTCTGTCGGCTTTCACTTATTTTTGGTGTATGGTCTTTCAAATGATTTCAATTCATCTGCACTTATGCGACATAAGTTTCAAAATGACCATCTTTAGAAACTTATTTGACTTCAGTATTTTGTTATTCATTTAAACAAGTAAGGGGTCGGTAAAAAATGAAAAAATCAATTATTCATATAAAATGTTAAAAAATGGATAACAGGAAATACTTACAATGGCTGAAAATTATAATTACATGCCACAATCTGCTAGGGAACTAAACAGGAAAAACGCAAATAAGACAAAAGACAAACGTAAACAACGATAAGATAAGAACTCGGGATAGACTGACTTTGCACCGGCACTAACAAAAGCCAGCGGTAGGGTTAAACCGGTTTATGGGTACCAAAACCTCACCTTTATTTGTCTTGTTTCCCTATAGTATAAAAACATACGAATAAAACCCAATACAGGAAGACTACTAACTCTCCATGATAGCAATGAAATAATATTCACACTAGATCCATCAAAGATGACTCACAAAATCGAAAAGGTTATTGAAATTCCACTGTCGGCTTGGAAATATTATCAGGAAACCCAATGCCCCAACCGAACTAAATGAAATACATAACTACTGTCCTTTATAAGATTTATGTAAAGCTAAGATATGATTGTAAACATCTAAAATAGTTAAACCAGTTTTACTAGTCAGGCTTTCTTAATTTCATACTGTCAGCTTTTACCAATTGTCTTCTTAGCATTCATGCATTAATGTATTGCTTTAATACAAATTTATATTTGTATAGTCTAGCATGATTTACTGTCCCGGCTTCCTTATTTTCATACTGCAACCTTGACCAGATGTCTGCTTAATATTCATGCAACAATTTATGGCATTTTGTGGCCTTTAATACGGATTTATATTTTTTTACTCAATTCAAAATATTCAATGAGACAGAGATAACATGCTATAGTGTCATAGTTGCATAGTACCAGACATAATAAAATATTAATGGCGTCTTGTTATTCAAAACGACACGTCATTGTAATACCAAAGTACATTTTGTGAATTTGAATGTGGAATTATGTTTGCGGTAAAAGAAATTGACAATTTGAAAGTAGTTTTTCTTTTAAATGAATATTTGAATATCGGTGGCAATATTAGGTTTTGTTAACGCTGCTCATGTTGTTATTTCTGTATTAGGTTGTGAATTGTTGATAAAGTTACTGTGAGGTTTATCTTTAAGGATGTTACCTGCTTTACATGAGTAAATAAAGGCACATGGAGTAAATGTACATGGGACAAAACCTTTTATACATGATAAAAAGATTCCCTGTGTGAGAGATGTATGCTCTATATACTTCAGTTATGGTGTACAAAATGTGCCTGTTCGAGTGAGAATTTTCATATGGATGCACAATCATACTTTAAAATTTTGGTATTTTATTTTTTGTAATTTCATATTTTTATATTGACCACCTGATTATTATGCCCAAATCTCATGATTTTATTATGCCAAGTTTTCTTACTATTGACTCGATGGGTGCCGTGTGGTTGTTTAAATGTTGTGTTTATCTTCTAGTAGCCCTTTTCGGGCAACGAATGACAGCAGTTCTATGAGCATTTTGCTAGTTAATTTCATGTTTGTTGACGATCATGCATCTATGAGTCATAAAACCAGGTTGTAGCGTTGTTCGTGATCAAGCATTAAATTTACAGATCAGATCACTAGGTGTAAATTTCTATAAAATAGTATGATCTGACAAAAATTGATGTATAATGAAGATCTTCATGACGATCTTCATTATACACCAATTTTTGTCAGATCGTACTATTTTATAGAAATTTGGCTTGGGCTTCTGATGATAAGCATGGCTACAGCCAATAAGCAAAAGTTTAATTAGTCGAAATAGCTGTTCGAAACACTTAGTGAACTCGAATTTGGGCGCCGGGATTGAAATTGATCTCGTTTTTTAAAAATTTGTCAAAGCAGTCGTGATTTTAGCCTTAGCTTTATAGCTAATAAAGGCCGGGTTACTAGTTCCATGACTATTGTTAGCAGTTGGGATTTTAAAATAGGCTTAGAGCTGTTTCTGGAACATACATGTTTAAAGTTAATCAAGAAGACCATTTACGACAGATACAACTTGATAAAAATTATTTTGCACTCACTTGTATTAAAAAACTCGACTTTTTCTACCTCCGAGATCTGTCAGTGTATGTAGGCAAACAGTGAATTAAAATAAAAAAAATATATAAAATCTTTATTCTGTCAACCTAAGTTTATATTTGTTTAGTTTATGAAGTTTTGGACATGTTTAATCAATTGTTTGATACTTCCTAGATGAGCACGGTTTGTCATTATACTTTCCAAATTTCAAGTTGTTAATTGCTTTAAGAAGCACAAATGCTTATCATCTAGGTAAATGAGAATTGTACAGAATTAGAGCAGGCTTGAATAATGTACAAACTGTAAATAAATTAAAAAACATAAACCAAAAAATTACAGAAAAGAGAGAAAAATACTTTATTCAGCTTTATATATTTTTTGAAAAAAAATATGAATCCAAAATTGAAAATTTAACACGAAACTGAGAGGTATCGTATCTTCCTTGTGTAAAGCTCTTTCCTTATAAGATATACGCAACGCCATTAAGCCTTTTTGGTTTCATATTTTTCATTATGGTCTCAAATATTGGATATTCGCATTCATTGAAGAAATACATGGTGTCGTAATAGCCATTTGTAGAAATACAATTAACTATAATTTCTTAATTTTGTTTTATCATAAACATGTTCGTATATCATATTTTCAATGTTAAAGAAAATTTGGTTTGTATGTTTGCAGTGGGTTTAATACCAGTTCCAGCAGTATTTCAGCTAAATCGTGGCGGTCATTTTACTGCGTTGGGAAGCCAGAGTACCTGGCGAGAACCCCCGACCTTGGGTAGATAACTGACATGGCTTATCACGAACTGTTGCAAGTCGAGTGCACCCTTTCAATGTTCAAAGCTATAACATCAAAATACTAATAGTATTTGCAATATTCCGTCTGCCTGTTAAATTTAATGTTGAAAAGAATACCCATCAGCACTGATATCAAAACAAATTCGCCGACAGAATATCATAAATTTACGTTTATTGATATTTGAAATACGTCTTAATCGCATGGATGTGCTGAAGACAAAATTATATTTTACTGCCTATAACGTGGGTTTAACAAGCAAAAATGCAAGTCTTGCATAATAACTGTTACAAAATGACATAGAGTCAACTTTAAAAAATAGACATCAAATTACAAAACATATGTCATATCGTTTATTACATAATACAAAAATCAAGGAAGAAGCTTTAAAAGCATCAGTTTGACACTAAGTAACACAGAATTTATGAGGTAAATGACAGTTTAATCCGGTATTTTGCTGGCTTCTTAAGATATATTTTGTTGACAATACTTTTAAATATAAAAGATCCAAAGCAGGATGTAAAAATACTTTTGATGCGGTAAATTTCAAAAACATATTCTTTATTGTCTCGCCCGCGACGAAAGTCGCGGAAAGCGAGACATAGGCGTGCAAAGTATGACGACGGCGACGGCGGCGGCGACGGCG
>MJUU01022109.1:52996-77470 GCA_002080025.1 Modiolus philippinarum
ATAACAGTGTAAACCAATGTATAGCTACTTATTAGCAATAAACTGGATCCATGTACACTAATGGTAACCGTCATTAGAATTTAAACGAAAACAAGTTTGGTACCTATATCCTGTGTACGGATGATACACGGTGATTCAGTATAAAAAAATGAATAACATATTGCTGAGAGATTGACGGAGCAGATTGCTTCTTCAAAAAAAAACATTGCCAACCGATATTCTAATGACATCCCATGGCAGAAAACGCTATCTACCTATGAACATAGGAGACATTTATCTTGGTGCTGAATCGAAAACCGTTCCTTTAAAAAAATCATTTATCCGAAATTCTAAAATGACATAATATTGAAAAGTATTATATTTTCTGTATCTCTATATGATATATTTATCAACAAAAGAAACGTCCACTTACTATGATCCTCAATATATTTTCTGATAGTGGTGATAGAACAAAAATTATTGTTGCATATTTCGCAGAAAACCAATTTTTATTCGTTCCTTGCATATTTTGTAATGACAAACTTTAGTCATCATTAGGTCAATGGCGGTCCTAAATAAATTGTCAATATTTGTTGATAAAATCAACACATTATTGGTAACCCATCCGAAAACACAAAAATATCCATAAAAAGTAAGGTCATGGTCGAATTCTAGAATTTCGACCTTTTTCAATTTGGCGTCATGACGTCACCCATTTTCCGAAATATTTTTGTATTCGATTAATTTCGGATAACTCAGTGATGATTTCTAAACAAATTAAAGTCTCATTTCACTAAATATTAGGTCGCATTGCAACAAATACCCAAAGTGGTCAAAACTGCTAGATCTTATTCAGTAAGTTAGAGCCTTGTTTTGGAAAATTCGTTGAAGTATCGATTATTTCAAAATGGCAAATTGTTTGTAATCATTCAATGTGTCAATGTTGTTCTTTTTTGACAAAAATATCCTTTCGACTTTCTACACTTGCGCATTTCTTTTTCGATTCTATCAACCGGAAGGTCCCCTAATTTTGACCGGAAGTGTTCTTTCCAAGAGTAAAATCAGAATTGAGCATTGCTAGAGACTAATATAAATTAAAGCGAACAAAAATACTGTTTTTATTTTAAATTATATTCCACATAAACTTGAGTGGACGTTTCTTTTGTTGAGTAGTATATACGTCGGTGACATCAGACCTTCTTGATATGTTATTCTTATAGTCTCAAAATGGTTGAGATTCGTATTCAGTGAAGAAATACAAGCTGTCTTAAGGTAGTACGGGAGTTTAAAATTGCGCATCATTCTTGCGCATGTGACTTAAAATTGAATCCACTATGGGAACGTTGCCGAAACCATTTCAATGTCTTATAATAGTTAAATTTGATGAAATATGCCACTTTTATTACACAGAATATTGAACCTTTCAGCTAACTCCTGTTCCATTAAGGGGAGATAATTTGTATAGAAATAATAGAAAAAAAGAGTTTTTTGCGATTTATACAAAAATAAGTTCGGTGAGCCCCAATTTTTTTTCATGGAAATTGAAGGTCAGTATATAAGTTATAAATTTACCAAATGTAAAAAAAAATGTGTCAGATGTAACTAAAATAATCTAAAATTTTGTTGAAATTCGCTAATTTTCCCTATTATTTCAACCAAATTAGGAGATTTTTACATTTCATATTTCATTCTTATATGGCCAGTGACCCCTAATCATTCTTTTATTTTTTGCATGCTCAAATAACAAAGGGTCAAGCATGAAACAATCAGAAAAATTCTGACAGAATTTTAGACCCCCGTACTAGTTTTATTATTCTATCATATACATGTTTGTATGTTTTCAGTAGATTAAATTCTACTTCCAGCAATTTTTCGGCAAAAAAGTTATACAGTTGAAGGCAGCCAGAGAATACCTGGAGAAAACCGCCGAGCTTGTATAGGTAACTGCCATACCTTATCAGGTACGAGGTTGCAAATTGAGTACATCCTAAAAATGTTCAAATACCATTTGCAATATTCTGTCTGCATGTTAAATTTAATGTTCAAAAGAATACCCAGCAGCATTGACGTCAAAACAAATATGTAGACAGAATATCATAGATGGTAGTGTATTGATGTTTCAAATATGTCTTAATCATATGGATATACTAAAGACGAAATGATATTTTACTGCCTATAACGTGGGTTTAACAAGCAAAAATGCAAGTATTGCATAATAACTTTTACAACATGGCATTGAATAGAAACAGTAGACATTAAATTACAAAACATGTGTCATATCGTTTATTACATAATACAAAAAATCAAGGAAGAAGCCTCAAAAGCATCAGTTTGAGACTAAGTAACATAGAATTTATGAGGTAAATGACAGTTAATCCGGCATTTTGCCGGCTTATTAAACTTTATTCTGTTGACAATACTTTTAGATATAAAAGATCGAAGTCAGGATGCAAAGAATACTTTTGATGGGGTACATTTCAAATCGAGATTCTTAATGATTATATAGGTAGCCATCCATTTTCCAATAAACGAAAGTTGTTCATGCCATATGTTCCTAGGTCTACAAGCAGTGGTATTTGCCCAGTCATTTCATAAAGTAATTCTTTCTTTCCACATGAAATCTCGGCAGTTATAATATATTGGGTTTAAGGCGATACCAATCTTTTTTTCGGTAATGTAATCATCTGCAAGCCAACTACAATGATGATTTACACGAGTATTAGTTGGACACTCACGTTCACAGAACAATTCTGTATTTAATCAGTGAAACAAATGTTACGGTTCAACGAGATGGAAGAACAAACTAAAAAAAAGTTCTGTATGATTGTTTGTGCATATAGTGATATATGCATATGTTACAGTTCAAATTGGAATCAAAATTAGTCCTTGAACAAATTTGAGTTCTAATTTCTTCTTGCATAAATTGAAATTCTGATTTGTACTGGATTTAATAGTATGATTCATAACAAAACTGGATATTTAGTTCAGTAGGATTCTGGATATTACTGAACTATAAAACGTATAAAATGTTTTTGAATACTTTAGAAGAAAGCAAATTTGTATTATATTTAAGACAGAAAGACATTGCTGTTTTTGAATATCTTATTTCTTCTCCTGCTTACGGATTGTATGTTTCACAGCTGATTCGTTACGCTACAGCTAGCACAAATTATACAGAATTTCTAATTAGACATAGTTATCGTGACCGCCTTATTAATCAAGTCTTAAAAAAATTCCGTCTCAAACGATCATTAAAAAGTTTTTTTTGTAGATATCAGTCCATTGTGGAAAAAAATTGAGGTCTCGGTCCGAACTCTGATTCAAGATTTTTTTTACTTGGATTATCATTTCGTTCAAATGTCTACGATCTTTCAGTGGCAATTGTTGTTGAGTTGTAACCGTACACTCATGCAATGGAAGGGAAGGCTTGGAATACCATAAAATCGGTTTTACCCACCATTTTTTTAAATGCCTGTACCAAGTCAGGACCATTGCGGTTGACATTTCTTTCTGGTGGTTTCCACCTGATTATCCTTTTGTCTCGTGGATTTCGGCTCTTGACAACTCTGTTCGGTAATTTTATCATTACTCCTTTCAAATTGAAGAAACTAAACTAAATGTTGTCTCCTTGGCATTTATCCCTTTCCTTTCTTTTTCATAAACTATATTAGTAACGAGATGTATAAAACATATTAAGCGAAAGGGGGTTTCTGATAAAAGAAATTCTGTAAAATGTTTTATGTTGAAAAATAGATACACCATCAGAAAAGTATCTCCATCATTTGTCGTCAATGTTTGAAAAAGGGATTCGAGGGATCTTTGGTGCTATTTCAACCAATTAAACTTTTCTAGTACTAACTAACTAGGAGTATGTTAAAAAAACTTAAATGAACAAAACAAGATAAATATAGAATTATAGAAATATATATATACTATCAGGAATTTGTTTTGCGAGTATGGATTTCTCTGCTTTTATTGCATCGAGTGCGACAGCACGAGATGCAATGCAAGCTGAGAAATCCATCCGAGCAAAACAAATTACTAATAGTGTTTTTATCGCTAATTATGGTATTGAAATATATCATATACTAGTATATGTTTCCTTTTCCAATGAAATATTTTTTAGCTAAGCATATTATATTTGGTTAAATATAGCGCTTTCTTTCTTGGGATTGTTTTTGTCACGAAACGTCACGCGACGTCATATTAATACGCTGTTGCTAACGTCCCATAGAGATTGACGATAATATGTTCGTATCAGCGCAGTGCAGTGATAATAGAATTATCGTCGCTCTCGAACAACTGAAAATTAAGCAAATTAGCGATAAAGAATTTTATCGTTCTTCTAAAATTTGTATTGAAAAACTTCTATTGTGCTTCCATATAAATAAAACATATAATATGGTAGATGAAGTGCTTCGTTATATCTCGTTGTATCCCGTTAAATCTCGTACTATTTAGGAATAAAGAAACTTAAATGAACAAAACAACATAAAAATATAGAATTTTATCGTTCTTCTCAAATTTGTATTGCAAAACTTCTATTGATCTTTCATATAAATAAAATATATAATATGGTAGATGAAGTGCTTCGTTATATCTCGTTGTATCCCGTTAAATATCGTAGCCCCTGGACACATAAGGAATCAATTTTTAGGTTAGAGACCACCAATTCTATTATTCTTTAACATTTTCAAATGAATTTCCTTATATTGAAATATGTCTGGACAATTTATCTCAAGTTTAACCTGTATGCAACCATAGATTTTCCGAAAGGTAAGAAAAAGAAGGGAAACGGGGAATGTGTCAAATGTGTCAATGTGCATATCTTGAGAATATCACATCAAGAAACAAGCATACCTTTAAAGCCTAAAAAAGTTCAGGAGGTAGCAAAACTTCGTCTATTAATATACATTATCGCAGCTGAAAATTGTGCATTAAGTATACCGGAATCCTATAATAAGTATTCAAAGGATCATTCTAATAAAAAAAATCTTTGGTCTCAAAATAAGCCAGATTAATTAATTTTCAAACATGTGTATCATTAATTTCATTCCAACATTTATCTATTAATGTGCAAGAGCTCATAATATTTAGATTCTAAAAGGGCTGTTTTGACATATATTCTAAGCTTTGATTGGCTGAATAGGCGATTTGAGACCATGACGTGATATCATGACGTCCCTCAGTATATTTGCTGCACTTCCTCATGCTTTATAGTTTATTTCCAAATTATATACAGAAAATTTCCTTTCTTCAATTTAGTGTTATTTAAGCACAATCTAACATAGACACAAAACCAAAATATTGTCATGCAATGAATCGAAATTCGTGACTGAAATTATTTTTGTATAAAGCTGAAAATGTACAATGCTACCTTAAAAAATATGAAATTATGCTAAAAAATGTCATCCTATAAAATTATGAAATTATGCTACATAATGTCAACCTCATCCCCCATATGAGAAGGTGTTTCTTAGGTGAATTTTTGCACTTGAAACGGTGTTTAATTTGGTTGTTGTCATACAAATAGCATTTTTAAAAGGTCAAGCAGACAGAGAAACACCAGTTTTTATTTTTAGATCTTCTGCAGAATATGAGGTTTGCGGAAGAGCCTGACATGAATAGGTTCAATAAGGTAATAAGCAAGTAATTTGCTTCAGATTGCTTTACAGAAATGAGGGAGTATTCAACAATGGATAATAATATTTATATTTTATTGACATCCCTCTCACATATCTCCTTACGAACATGGGAGACATTTATCTCGGGTAGATTCGGAAAACCGTTCATTTAAAACAATCATTCATCCAAAATTCGGAAATGGCATGATAATGAGAGGTATTATATTTTCTCTATCTTTATATAATACATCGGCAAACGAATACTGAAGCGAGAATGATGAAAGGGGGAATTCTAAAATCATTAATCCAAAATCACGGCAATTCATATCCAGCACGAATTGAGACAGTATGACAAAGCCAAATCGAATAAAACAAAAATGAACAAGAAGTGTGAATCCTTACAAAAACTGAGGAATCATCTGGTACTCCGGTAGGGTAACCATGATCTGCGCCACGCATGGCACCCTTCACACTGCCAGTTTAAATATGATGTTGAAATATCTGTTTGGTTGCTGATTGGTTGTCATTTTCATAGACAAAACCAATTAAATCCATAGTGCATGTTACTTCTCTAACCCTCAAACTTAACAGGCAAGACAATAGCAAATGAATTGTGAAATGTACACGCAATATGCCGGAGATTTTGAAATATATTACTGCTCAAAAACGGAAAGTTCACTATAACAAAGTCGAAATCATCACGCTGGTTGAAAAGGTTGGTTATCAGACGTCCAGAGTTGTCAATGTAGAGGTATAGGTATGATACTGATGATTGTGTATCAGTGGTCTCTTTTATTTCGAATAAGATGAAAAAAAACTGAGGATTGTTCAAAGAAAAAACATCATCTATATAACGAAAACTTAAATTGAAAGACATGGCTAGCTTATTGTTTTTCTCTGTTCTAGCCCTTGTATAAACCTTGCTCCATACGAATAAAGAAATAAAAGTGGCGCACAAATCACTGTATGGTAACCGTGCCGGTAGCCGGGAGTTTGGATTCCTCCAAGATGGACGTACCGATGTCGGATCAGTTAAGTCTGTACCATGTTTTTACACTTATACGCAATTTTAATAATTTTTGTAATACACAGAAATTTTCTCTCAGTGCAATTGATATTTACTGTGAAAAACGGGGTGAAACATGCACGATCTGTGTACATGCATTTAAAAATGCAATTTTTTCGTGTCTGTTTTCTTTAGTCTCAACTGAATGAGTCAATTTACGTAAGAAAATGTTAATTTTAATCATTTTATAGCAAACCGTTGTTGACAAATTAGGAAAAGTGATGCGTATTTATGTACAACACACGATCCGTCTTAGCGCCGGTTTGGATTGTAAAAAAAATATGTTCAGTTTACGGTTTGGATGTATACCAAAAAACGGTTTGGAAAGTATAATGATTTTTATAAAGTCTTATTTGAAAAGACTTTCTGACCGTTCTTTCCAATAGGGCATTATCCCTTTAGAAGCACTAAGAAGTAAAAATGTACAGCTATGCAAGAGGAGTATATGGAGGCGGTCTTCAAAACAATTACAGTGGTACCAATAAAAGTCTACGCCCTACCTTACGAGCCCAGTACGACAGCACATAGTGAGGTGAAAAAATGGTGCTCTGCAAAGGAAATCCAATCAACTGGAAACTAACATAAAAAGATACCAAAGATATATCTGGCACTAAAATAAGGAAGATTCCCTTTTATATACAAATCCCTTCAAAAACTAGTCACAAACTCGTACAATCAATCTAGGACTAGTCCCAGAACCACTATAGATGATGTGTTTTCACTCATCGTAAAAATGTTCATCACAATGGATAGAATCTTGAACACCCAATCGCTGGCTTTTGGTAGTGTCGATACCAAGTCTGACTACCAAGAGTTCCTATCGCTGTTTACGTTTGTACTTTTGTCTTTCACTTGTGTTTTTCTTGTGCAGTTTCCTTGTGGATTGTGGCCTTTGATTCTAATTTTAGCATAGGTATTTTCTATTATTTAGGGATATTTTCATCACTGGTAAGCTAATAAAAGCTTTTCTTTCATAGCCAGTATAAAAATGAACAATCTGTATTAGATGTTAAAGGGAAAACTAGTTATCTTTTTACTTTTTTTTACTTTTTTACTTTTTACAATTATTCGGCACGTCCAGAAGAAAAACTCGTTAAACCGTCATACATTTATGATGGAAAATGGGATTAGTCAATCTGCTTTTCCAAAACATTATTATTATTAATTACATATTTATTACAGAAATGTTCTGCGAACAACCCCTGGCCCGTCATTCAAATTTACGTTTTATCCCCTTTTCCTTTTGAAGACTGTAGTTAGTAGTCTACATGTATTAAGTTTGAGACAGAGTAAAAATGTTTGCAAAGCTGTCGTACATGGAGAACAACGAAATAAAAAAGAATATGAATAAAACTTAAATCTAAAAAGAAAAGGACAAATTTTTCGGAGTTAACTCCTTTTGTGAGGGTGAAAAAAGAACAGATACATCACCGTGGAGCGAGACACGTGTCACTTATGGGAGCGTAGGTGACACGTGTCTCGGTCCACGGTGATGTACCTATTCTTTTTTCCCCACCGCAAAAGGAATTAACTCCGAAAATTTGGACCGTTTCTGTCTGGTACATATATTATTTTGAGATTTAAGTTTTATTTCATATTTTTATTTCGTTGTTCTTCATGTACGATAGCTATACAAACGTTCTTACTCCGTCTAATTTATATGACATTATGCTGCCTCTCAACATATATTTTTTAAGTTTTATGAATTGAGTTTTATTCGTACGTCTATTGTTCTATAGGAAAAGAAGAAAGGAGAGGCTTGGGCGCCTATAAACCGGTTTAAACCTACCATCACTGTCTTTCGCTAATGCCGGTACCAAGTCTGGCTGTCCTGAGTTCCTATCGTTCTTTACGTTTGTCTTTCTCCTTTTTTAGCCCACCTGGTCAAATGCCACGTGAGCTCTTGCCATCACTTGGCGTCCGTCGTCGTCCGTAAACTTTTCACATTTTGACTCTCCCTCTAAAACCACTGGAACAATTTTAGCTAAACTTCACAAGAATGATGTATGGTACCAGGGCCGAACATAGTGTTAAAATTGGACTCTAAAGATAAATGCACATTTTTGCTACCTCTTCTGAAACAACATAACAAAACTGAACAGGAATGATATATGGAAATTTTTCCGATCGGCCAAAAAACTTGACCGCCAGCACAGGGCATAGTTTAACATGGGACCCTATGGGAAAAGCTATTTGCTATCTCCTCTGAAGCTACTGAAGCAAATTCAACAAAACTTTATATGAATGATGTATGGAAGGTCCTTAATGTAGATTGCTATTTTTTTTCAATCGGCTAAAAAACATGGCCGTCAGCACAGAAAACAGTTTAAAAACATGGACCCCTGTGGGAAAAGCATATATTTGCTTTCTCCTCTGAAGCAAATTGAACCAAAATTTTCAGGAATGGTGTATGGAAGTTCCTTCACATAGATTGTCGAAAACATGGCGGCCATCACAGAACATAGTTTGACATAAGACCCTATGGGAAAATCACATTTTCACTTTCTCCTCTGGTACCACTGAAGCAAATTCAACCAATCTTGACAGGAAAGATGTACGGAAGGTACTATACAAAAATTGCTCATTTCATTTCGATCCGATAAACATGGCTTCCAGTGCAAATATAGCTTAACACTGGAGCCAGGTATGAGATAACCGTCCCTTTAATCATTATCTTTGAAACTAATCAAGCAAATTTAACTGTATGTATAGAAGGTCCCTTGCAAAAATTATTCATTTCAATAGTATCAGACAACAAATATGGGTGCTAAACATTGACCCCATTGGTAAAAAAAAAAATCATTTTTGGTCATGCATTGCATAGAAGAATTTTGTCAGGTGAGCGATACAGGCTCAGTCTCTGAGTCTCTAGTTTGTTTAAGCTCACCTGGCTTGAGCCAGGCTGATCTTTCATCATCATTTTGCGGCCATTCATCGTCCGGTGTAAACTTTTAATATACACTTCTTCTCCGAATCTTCTGACGCAAATGGAACCAAACTTGGCCACAATAGTCTTTGGGTGGTCCTCTGGTAAAAAGGTGTTTTTTTTTAGATCCGTGCTATATCAAAGATGGCTGCCGATGGGAACATAATTTTAACAATTGACCCTATGGAAATCACATTCAAAGATATTCTCATCTGAAACAGCTGAGCCAATTGGAACCAAACCGCAACAATAGTCCTTGTATGTTCCCCTGCAAGAAAGATGTTTTCAGATCCATATTGTATCGAAAATGGTCTCTAGCCGGATACATCGTTAAACCTTGGTACCTATGGTAAAAACATTTAAAGACCTTGTCCTCTGAAACTGCTTAGCCAGTGAAATTGGCCACAATAGTTTTTGAGTGGTCCCTGCAGATGTCTGTACCCGAGTTGGCTGCCAGTGGGAAGAATAGTTTTATCATGGACCCTATCGGAAAACACATTCAAAGATCTGCTCTGAAATTGTTGAGCCAATTGGATCAAAACCTGGCCATAATTTACCTTTAGGTAGTCACCTGCAAAAAAAGTGTTATCAGTTTTACACCTTATACAAGATAATTACCTGCCAGCAGAGAATATACTTTAGAATTAAACCCTTTTAGAACACTTTCTTTTTAAACCTGGCATATTGGAATAATAGTTTAATAACTTTTGTCCCTTTATTTTAGGCTTTCTTTGCTAATCAAGGTCCAGATGAGCGATGCAGTCTCTTGAGAACCTCTTGTTTTCTTCTGCAGTTCCCTTGTACATTTTGATTTACGACTGTGTTTTTCAGCCAGTGTAGGCGTTTCCTGTTATTCTTTTTTTTTATTACTGTTTTGCATATAATTCACACCAAAACCTTAAATTCAATCTTTAATTTACGCCAAGAACGTTTATACCTTTTTTTCAACTTACCCTGTATATAACAGTACTCGTCCGATATGAAATATTGAGCTTCTACTGACGGACTCGCTGGAGGTGGGATAAAAAAGAATCTTGGCATGTGGCGAATCACTTGATTTCGAGTAAAGGCTCAATAATTGGAAAGGACACTTTATAGCAAATGAAAAGAACTGAATTTTAGGCAGAGGTGGGATAAAATTTAACAGTGACCCTATTGAAAATAAATTCAGAAAACTACACTGTAACTACTGTGAGAGTTAGAGCCAAGCTTGTTCAAAATGTTTCTTTCTCAACTCTTAGACAAATGTGATAGATGTTCATCTTGTTCCTTTGGTATTCTACTGTCGTTGTTTCAAAGATCTTCTCTTCGCACATCACTGGGCTCAAAGGAACCAAACTGTCATAATAGTCATATAGTCTTTCATAAATATTTTTCAAAAGATTCGCACCATTATCAAGAAAGCCGCAAGTGGGAGTCTTAGTTAAACACTGAAATACAAAACCTTTAAAAGATTTTTTCCTCTGAGTCCAGTTGGCCAATTGCTACAATAGTCCTTTGGTTGTCAAATGTATCTGGAAGGTATGCACTACGCCCCAACATGGCTGCAAGCTAGACTGTGGATGCTACTGTAAATAAAACATTCGGTCAATATTTTGAAAAAATCTGATATTATCGAGAATCAGGTTCTGAGAGATATACTCTCGATGGCTTTTTTTGTATAAACATACACAGCAAGTGGTTTGTTTTATCCAAACCGGAAAACTAATATTCTTCATTTCATCCAAACCGTTACATGTTTTGATTACAACAGCAGACATACGCGTTCATTCAGTAGATTTAAGTGAAGTTAAAGGAATCTTACATTTTCCATAATATAAGTAAGTGAAATAGATATGCGTATAATCTTTTTGATTAATGAAATGAATGGTTAAATTCTGTTATATAGCGTTAAAATGTCATTTTCTTTTAGTTTCATTCACAGACACCCCTTATTGGACAACTAGGCTAATAAAAATGCTTCTACTTGTGCGTGAGAGAATTTCTCATATGGATATACTATTGATACTTTCAAATTTTGGCATTTATTTTATTAATTTCGAAATGTTATCCCGACCACTTGTTTTAAGTGCCCACATCTCACTATTTTATAACGCCAAGTTTTCTTACATTCGACTTGATGAGTGCCCTGTGTTTGTCTGTATGTTGTAGTTGTCCACTAGCTTAAGACACTAGTGCTTTTGTCGGGCAAAGGATGACAGTGATTGTAAGAGCACTTAGCCAGTTTAATTGATGTTTGTTGACAATCCCGCACCAATGACCAAGAAAGACATGGACGTAGCGTTGCTCGACAATTAGCAAAGACTTCCGCTTAAACCGGTGCTAGGGGCCGTCTTGAACTTACCATGAGGTATGAACAAAGCTCATTGTTGAAGGCCTCATGGTGACTTCAAGATGAAGAACAACAATAAAAGCGTTGTTCCTTTCCTTGTTTTTTACCATGTATTTGAAGGACTTTGTCTCATGTGCATTTACTCCATATCCCTTTATTCACTATTTACGACTGGAGTTTGTCTCTTCTGCAGTGTGGAGTCCGAAAAAAGATTCCCCGTGCGAGAGATGTATGCTCTCTTTATTTTTCAGTTATGGTGTACTTGTGCGTGAGAGAATTTCTCATATGGATATACTATTGATACTTTCAAATTTTGGCATTTATTTTATTAATTTCGAAATGTAATCCAGACCACCTGTTTTAAGAACCCACATCTCACTATTTTGTAACGCCAAGTTTTCTTACATTCGACTTGGTGAGTGACCTGTGTTTGTCTGTATGTTGTAGTTGTCCACTAGCTTAAGACACTAGTGCTTTTGTCGGGCAAAGGATGACAGTGATTGTAAGAGCACTTTGTCAGTTTAATTGATGTTTGTTGACAATCCCGCACCCATGACCAAGAAAGACATGGATGTAGCGTTGCTCGACAATTAGCAAAGAATTCCGCTTAAACTGGTGCTAGGGGCTGTCTTGAACTTACTATGAGGTATTTTTGTGTGAATCAGTGTAGTGCTTATTTAAAATAGGCCCCATCTTTACCTATCACTAGATATGAATATCACCTTTCACCCTTTTTAGTACAGAAAGACTGATGTATTAATCCAGAAGTAATGACAAAAGCTTATTTTGTGCAAGAGTAGTATGGAGCGTAGAAAAATCAAATGTTTTGACACTGTTGCAGTGGTTGAGTTCAGATGAAGATAGACATTCCAATAAGACTTTTGAGCCTTTGAGAATCCATATCTGATTCACTACCCTTGTTGAGTATACTTTATCAGTATCTATCTTTAGGCCATCTTTGACTGCAGTAAAAAATGAAGTGAGGAGCTAAGAAAAAGGTTTTGTTGTGCATTTAACAGACCCAGCAATATATCTCTGATTGTAAGTACATTTATGTAATTTAGGTACCCAGTAGATACAAGGTAGGTTGGTGTTCTCTTCACTCAAATAGATACCAAGGGAATACAATACTGATTTTGTGATTGTTTATGAAAAAGAAAAAAATGGGGTAAATGTCAAGGACACAACATCCCATATCCAGGTTAAAACGATCCAAAACAAAGCATCTAGGGATCACTGTACGGTCTTCAACACAGTGAGGAAAATTTGAAGTTTGAAAGCATTATGCACAAAAGTATGTGGATGAAAGTATAATGTTTTGCTTTAAACATTGTTTTTCCAACTGTGAAGTGTCTCCAACCCGTTCTGAAACCCACTTTTTGTGAAAATGGGACATTTTTTAAATAAAAAATTTGGAGTAAAAATATTTCTCAAAAATGTAATTTTCGATGCCCATCGTGCACAAGAATGATTTAAGTTTTAATTTCAGTGATGTATAAGGATAACTTGAATTTAAAAAAAAAACAAACGGCTGTTAAATATATCAGCCATTCTCAACAAAAATATTCCATATTTATGACCAAGAGCATACAAATAACTACAATTTTATAGTTTTATTGTTATTTCAGGTTCGTATGTATTATTTCTCATGTTCGTAAGACTTTTCTTGTATGTTTTCAGTGGGTTTAAATCAACTTCCTGCAGTATTTCAGGTAAATCGTGGCGGTAAGTTTTACTGTTCAAGCCAGAATACTTGGAGAGAACCGCCTAACTCGGGTATGTTACTGCTTTACCTTATCACGTGCTGTTGCAAATCGAGTACACCCTTCAAATGATCAAATGCTTTGACATCAAAATGCCATTTGCGATTTAAAATTAAATGTACAAATATGCAGACAGAGTATCATTGATGGTGGTTTATTGATATTTGAAATATGTCTGAATCACATGCATGTACTAAATTCAAAATGATATTTAACTGCCTATTAGATGGTTTTAACCAGCAAAAATGCAAGTATTGCATAATAAATAAATGTTACACAATGATTTAGATTCGACCAAAAAATAAGACATTCGATTGCAAAGCATATGTCATGTCGTTTCTTACATAATACAAAATCCAAGCTTCAACACTATCAGTTTGAGACTACGTATGACAGAATTCATGAGGTAAATGACAGCTTAATCCGGAATTGTGCTGGCTTATTAAAACATATGCTGTTGACAATATTTTTAAATATAACAGATCGAAGACAAGATGTAAAACATGTTCATACTTTAAAGCGAACAATTGTTATTCAAAATAAGGTAAATTGCATTTAAGTAGATTCATTATATACTTTCCAATTTAAGTTGGTCATGCAATCTGTTCTTGGATCTACCAGTAGTGGTATGTGTTCATTGGTATCATTAAGTAATTCTTAAATTTTTTCAACATGAATTCACCTAAATTATAACATATAATGTTGAAGAGGATATCGATTTTTTTTTTTGGGGGGGGGATGTTTTTCCTACAAGTTAAACGCAATAAAGATTTACACAAGTATAAGTTGAGTTTTTGATGTAAACAGAACAATTGTGTAAAAATTAGGACCAGCCAAATGGAAGAACAAAAAAAAAGATAAATTCTGCGTGGTTGTTTGCATAAAGTGATAGATGTATATGTTATATTGTGGGCATGTATATGTTATTTTGTGGGCATGGAGTGTCTGTGGTCTTCCGTCTTCTTGTGTTCTAGATTTTGCCTTGTCTCTGGACTTTGATTTATGTAATCTTGTGCCTTGTTCCTTCGGTATTCTACTGCCGTTGTTTTGTAGCAGAAATAAGAATCCATTAGCATCCACAATCCTCCTAGTACAAATTTGACTTCTAATTTCTATTGGAAGAAATTGGAATTCTGATTTGTAGTGGATGTTGAGTATGATTCTGGAAAATACTGGATATTTTCTTCAGTAGGATTCTGAATATTAATGAAATATAAAGCGTATAAAGCGTTATTTAATATTTCTTAAGAAGTGAGATTTGCATTACATTTTAAGGTAGAATGACAGTATTATGCTTTTAAAGGTAGTTCGGGCGACTAAAAACAAAACGATAGATTTTCCTAATTTTTCTATGAATGAAAGTTTATTAAATGGACCTCAAAATTTTAGTAAAAATCTATAGGTCATCGAACTCGTTTTTCCGGGAGAAGCTTCCGAAAATAGCAAGATTTTCAACTTTTTAATATAGTCCATGTAGGGTGAACATACTATTATAATTTTTTATATGAATAAAAACAATAAATTATGATGAAAATGTAGTTGAAACTGTGTTAAAGAAATAATTTTGGAAATATGAAATAAAAATTGGGGTCACCGATCACATTTTTGAAAAATCATGAAAATGAGATTTTTCCCTTATTATTTCTTTAGAATTATTTCCCCTTAATTAATTAAGAGTTTTGCTAAAATGTGACATATTTTGCACACTCGCAGCATAAATGTTGCTTATTTGATTTTATTTATTATCATTGAACTATTCAAAATCATTTATACAACATTTTAATGGCAAATTCAAATTTTCATCATATGCGCAAGATGGATGCGCAGTTTTAGACACCCGAGCCACCTTAATACCTTATTTTATTATTACGTGGTATTTTTCTGTTCTTAAAATGTTTTTATTAATTCACAGCGAACGAAAAAAACAAAACAAAACAAAACAAAACAAAAAACAAAGTTTCACCTATTAAACCTTTTTAACACAAAACAAGGACAAAAACGTACTACTATTGCATGAAATGATTTAACATATTTTTTTTTGGTGAAGAACATCGAATGATATTGCATTTTCTACAGTAGTCACCTACCGTAGCTTTTCTACAATTTTCATTCAGTAAACAAATTCTTAAAAAGCCTAAATGTGTAAAAATTCTAAAAAAAGATATAGTATCTTCCCGGAAAATGCAGACAAATCCAGTGTCTGAAAAATAGTTTTTTGTCTTACCGTCTTTATAAAAATGTTATACACAGATTTATAATCTCACGGCTGAGAAATTCGATGTTCTCAACCAAAAACTGGCCTCCGAAACTTAATAAAATTCGGATGAGAACATCGAGTTTCCCAGCAATGAATCTGCAACAGATTCTATTCAATTTTAAGAATTGTTGAAAGAAAAAAATATTGAGAGTATATATTTGTTTAAGCCAATTTGATCATCATAATCCTTGCAGTACCAAATACTTTATTTTAACCAGTTAAATTAATTCAAATTAAAAAAGATCAAGAAATTTCCATAAAAAACCGAGACTGACATCAGGTGCTCCGGAAGGATAAGCAGGTCCTGCTCCATCGTTGGCAACTGTCACACTGTCAGTGAGCCAGCTTCGGGGTCAAATCAAACACTGGTAATTTCAAATCCGTGAAGATTTGGATTCTAACTGAAAAGGTCCGTTTTCATTTGGGACACGAACACGTCAGAACATTGACATCAGTTGTCGAAATGCGCATATGCAGAGACAAAATTAAGAGTAACTTCGTATTTTGTTATTTCAATGCTATCATGGTGACATCAAAAGAATGTCTGAAGGGACGAAAGTAACAAAGGATAAAGCAGCTTTTGAAACAGCGGTTTTGCTCTATGTAAGTTTATTCAAGTATATATATAATAAATAATTTAAAAATAAGTTTTGTTATGTCGTTATCAAAATATTGCAATTAAAAAGTATGAATTCCAGTTTCCAAATTGCATTTGCTTAACTCCCACGTGTAGACAGGAGATCGCTACTGACGTAGAAAACGCGTACCATACAACTGTCGTTGTGAATTCACGTGTATGTTGAATTATGTAATAAATATTGTAAGCCTTGTAGTTTCAAAATAGCAATATAACTCCGCAATTTTCAAACATGTGCTACGTTTTTGAAATAGAAAAAAATATTAATTAAGAATCCAAAGCTAGCGGTTACATGTAAAACTCATATTATTTAGTTAAATAACAAAATACTGAAATTACTGTTTATTTTGTCTCTGAACATGCGCATTTCGATAACTTATATGTCTTTTCAGTGCAGATAAAATCAAAACATAGATAAAACAAAATATAGGTAAAAGCTTAGAGAGAACAAAATACAAAAATACCGAAGTTGCATCAAAAACAGTAAATTTAGTTATGCTGTACACGTGTTTCAAGGAGTAACCTCTAATCAGCAGCATGCAACTAAAATAATATGGAAATTACCACTAGGAACTCAAAAGTGAAGCCAAAATCAACGAAGGACAGAACTATACAAAAGGAATACAGTACTTTGTTTTTAACATTTTTAAAAATTATTAAGATATTGAATGTTTTTCAAATAAAATCGGTTTTCGGGCCAGAACGTATACTATCCTTGGTCTACCACTGTGACCTTGATCTGTGGTTTTTGGCTTTTTGACAGAAATGAGGCTTAAAACATATTGATTTTTCCTAGTAATTCCTATTGTTTTCGAGGATAGTTAATTGGTACATTCTACTTCTTATACATCTACGACTTATACATGAACTCTGTGGAGGTTACCACAGGATGATATAACAAAAAGGCCAAAAAAATAGACTGAAATGGTTATACATCTATACAATAATATTTTTACATGTATGGACCATTGATAGTAATTTCGACCACCTTTGCACAGATAGCTATTCACAAGCTGTGAATTAATGAACGATGTCAAAACACGACTTTCCTGCTATATTAGCAGTAGAAAGGTGGTCAATTGTTACCAATTGTTTATAAATATGTTACTGTAGACGTAAATAACAATTAAAGCTAATTTTCTAGGTTCACGTTGAAGTTAATGATTGAAAACTGACTAAAATGAGTTTACTAGAATTTTCGAAGTTTGACATTTGACCTTTACTTTAAACTAGAGGCTCACATGAGCCTGTATCGCTCACCTTGTGACAGGTTTCATTCATTGTCACCAAGAGACCATTCATTATTATCCATACTATACATCAGTTCACAAAATGTTACAGTTTCTGAGGGATATTCAAACATTGTTGCCATCTTGCATGAGATACAAACTAAAGTCGCAAGCTTTGAAGGAAACCCCCGAGGTTCGGTTTCCATTAGCTCAGTAGTTTCAGAGAAGAAGATCTTTGAATGCATTTCACATAGGGTCCTTATGTTAAGCTATGTTCCCCACTGGCGGCCATCTTGGATGAGGTATGAGATTAAGAGCACTGTAGGACCGACCACTTCATGGTGTTTTCAAATCAATGTGCAAAATGCAATGAGCTATGTCTTTACTTGGACGTAAAACTATAAATACGTTTTATTATTTTGCAGTACGGGCATATATGATAACAAAGATAAACATTGAAATAGGCACACTAAGGCCATCATTTGGCCCTAAAATTACAGTTAAATATGGAAGGGAAAAATAGCGTTAAAACCGATGGGAGTAATTCAAGTTTGGGATGAAATAAAGATTTCCACAATTTCTTACAATTTGGCACTTTAATTTGTTGCAGTAAGTGTTCGTAGAGATATTTGCTTTTCAATTTTAATGTACATAACATAACATTAGTGGTGGTTTCTTTTGATGTTCAGTATGTGCCTTTTAAATAAAGTTTTTTCGTCATAAAAATTATTGTGTATTTGTGATTAATTCCCCAAAAATAAGGAGTCTGACAAATTCGATAATGCATATAGGACATAACACTTAGCTAAATAAGTTTCGATCTTGGCCTTCCAGTGTTTAATTTTTAATTTGTAGCACATCAGAGCTTGAATACAGAAATGACCGTAAAAAATAATAATAAAATGAAAAAATAAATAAATAATAATAAGAAATAAAAAAAAATGAAAAGAAAAACCATTCAATTTTGAGAAACATTAATCATTTTCGGAAGCAACATTGTCAATTATGGTCATTATCTGGATACATTTTAGTCTGGAAAACAAGCTGCATTCCTTGACCAGAATGAAATGTTGTTTTCCAACAAAAAGATCTGAACATTTCACAATCCACAATCCATCAGTGCACCGGGCAACAAAATCACAAATAAAAGACAAACACAAATAACGATAAGCACTTAGGACGGCCGGACCCGTTACCAGCAAAAGTCAGAGGTAGCAAACCGGTTCAAAACATCCACCCCTCCGTTGCCTTTTATTATACAAATACATATGAATAATACCAAATACAGGTATCTAACTTCAGAGCCATCCATTATTTTTAAAAAAGAAAGGTATCGGACAAAAGCTATTCTGTATGTAAATCACTATTACACTAAATCAAATCCAAAATTTCCCCAAGGCTTTAACAAAGGAGTATAATGTATTTCAGGAAAAATCAGAGTGGACAGACCGAAGAAATAAACAGCTTTTCTTTAAAATAAATATAGAGAGTGTAGAAATGTCGTTTCTCACGAGATACGGTTGTGGATTTTATTTCTCTAATGATTTCAAGGAGATTTTGGACAAAAACATGACCCCCCTTTTCTGAAGATCCGAAATAAATGTGTTCTTTGAGCGTGACGTCAGCAGGCATGGTCGCATTTTTTCATGACGTCACAATGGTTAAGTCAGAGAACGGCAAACATATTTGACGTCATAATTGGCTTTCATCCAATCACTTGCCGAGAACAACATTCTCTCTAGAGAGGAGAACAGTATTTCTCCAACTGCTCAAGAAAGGTGAAAACAGGACAAAAATTAGAGAATATCATTTCTATATTTGAATTGTCCTTTGTATCCTTAAACGTAACTTAATGTAAAAAAAAAATAGATCGTAAGAGGGGGAACATTACTATAATATATATTATTTTTTTTTTAAAGATATTTTTTCCTTTTTTCACTTATTATTATTAAAAAAATGGCATGTGATTGTAGTTCCTGGCCATTGTAGGTGTTTGCTGTTTTCCTGTTTTTGTAATTTCCTTTCGGAAAATTGATACATTATTCCTTATCTCACATGTAAACATTATGTAAGGAAAAATAAGCAAATAGCCCTTTTGAACCTCCGTGCATTTTGCCACGAATATTGTTGTTCATTCTCTGTCTAACTCCTTCTCTGTAATTAAATAAGGAACAATTTACGTCGATGCTTACTCTTATGTTCATTTTTAACAAGGTAAACAATGAATTATTACACCGTTTGCGTATCCATTTTTCCTGTTTCAGTCCATTTCAATGACTGACTTTGATAATTACTTTGCTTTATTGGTATAGACTTTCCTGTCACATGTATAAAGGTATATTTTTGTATACCTAGTTTTGTTTTAGGTAAGATAAATGGTAAGAATATGAAAGAAAACGTGACAAAAGGCTATCCTATATTATAAGCAGTTTAAATAAAGACAATTACTATACAGAATATTGACAGTCATTGTTTCTTTTTATAAATAGACTGAAGATTTCGGTCACGGCCTGTAGTATTTCTGCTTTATTAAAATTAATTTTGTATTGGGCAAAAAAAGAGATAGAAAGGACATAGAATAACGTAATATCAGGTTTGCAGAAACGACATTCACACTCACTCCGGTATTTTGTTCTTTATCACCACTGGGCAGATGCCTCTACTGATGGGTTGTTAGTCTGTTAGGTTATTCACAAACCCAGTGCTGGCCTGAAAGCCGATTTTATTAGGAAACCCTCAATATCTCAATTTATAACAAAATTGTGTCTCAGCTGATTTAGATCATTTTGGTAATTTGTTCTCCATCAGATTTTACACATATTTTGGTAAACAAAAGTTTCAATTTGATCTGCAAAGAAGAGACATAAATTGTCAAAATGCGAATATATAGAATTTAATTAAACAGTAACTTCGGTATTTTATCATCTTTTGAAATGGATATGATAAGAAAAATCAGTACACACTCCTTTTGATTAAATCAGTTCCAAATTTCTGGTGTCACATATTGAATTTCCTTTTTCAAGATGTTAAATTGCTTTTAAATGTAAGTAGACCAAAGTGTTACATTCCTGTAATAAAGAAAAAGTCAGAGAATACCTTTTGTTGTAAGGAAATATGGATACGACAATTTATGACTTAATTCGTCTTTCACCATTAAAAGTATGTTTTGGAAAGGAAGATATTTCTAATCTCATCTTGTAAAATCCTTATCTGATCCTATTAGACCAAAACAAAAGACATACAAATAAAAATAACAAACAAAATAAACAAAAAGAAAAAAAAGCACACAGAAATTTTTCGAAACATTTATTTTTTTCTTAAAATGAAAATTAACCAATTTATAAAATGTAACAAGTGTTTTGGATTTAAGGTGGCAAATCTTGAAACTTTTTTATTGGTCGTGGAACATTGTGTTCGAAATGATATCTGTATATATGCTCTTTCCATCAATGTAATTTTTTAATAATTGAAATAAAAATATTTGATGAACCTGAATTTATTTAAATTAATTGCATCAATTAATAGCCTTTCTGCTTGCATTAAATACTTTCAAATTGCATGAAGTATTTGAGAGTAGTTTAGGAGTATGTCGCTCACCAGTTCGCTAGTAATTAATTTTAAACATATTATAAGTTTCAAAGTATTTGTAAATCACAGAACCCTATTCCAAAAGAGATTTTGACCATAAATATAAAAAAGCAGTCGGGTGTTTTGTCGTGTTTAATATATTACGAATTACATTTTTTGTCTTTCCTGACAACATAATTTGTTTAAAAAATCAACATTGCAGATATTTGGTATCTGTGTCTTGTGATCTTGTCAACTATCTTACTTAAACACATTTTGATCAGACTGATATATGAAGATTAGACAGGTTTCTCTATTATTCAAGACTATGAACTTCCGAATTTTAACACACATCACATAATTGCAAGAAGTGATAAAAAATTACCGAATAGAATTGTCAAAACCCAAAGTCAGAGGTGAAAAGACAAAGCAGATGGAAAACACCTGGAAAATTGTCGACAGCAATGATTCTGTTTGGTACAAACTAGCAAAATCTCCCCTTCCCTTGCAGTAGTGTCCGGTAGCATTTAACAATAATTGCTATTAAAAAGACGTAGACAATTAAAAGAGACAATCATTCCATCATTAAGTTAAAGAAATATTGAAACACAAATCGGCCCGAAACTTTTTCACAAGGTCTTATATATATTAAAGAACTTTTTTAAAGATACTATGAGACGGAATTTTTTAAAGCTTTGATTAATAAAGCGGTCACGAATTTAACTTTGTCAGTTTTAAGTTAAAAAAATACATTGTATTTAAACACAAATCGGACTGAAACTTCATTTTTTTTCAGAAAGACTTGTATATATTAAAGAACTTTTTAAAGGTACTATGAGACGATTTTTTAAGTTTTGATTCATAAAATGGTCACGAATATAACTACTAGTATGCCTCATGAGAAAGTCTGTATAATTTGTGCTTGCTCCCACGCAACCAATCAACTTTGAATTACACACTTCGTGAGCAGGAGAAATTAGAATTTTACTGTCCATGTTGAGAAATTGAATGTTTTAAATTGAAATCGTTCCTTTTGTCGTAAATGTTAGTACTGAGATGATTTTTCCGTCAAGTTCGAGATATAAGTCAAAACAAAGATATAGATCTGTTGCTTTCTGTTGTTTCCTTTTTATCACTAGTTCTGGAAAATATATCGATAGGATCAATTTAGACAAAGATTCTTAATAAATGGAAATAATATCCTCATTATATCTTAAAAAAACAACGGCAGTAGAATACCGAAGGAACAAAACACAAGATTACATAAATCAAAGTCCAGAGACAAGGAAAAAGCAAGAACACCAGAAGACGGAAGACCAAAGACACCACATACCCACAAAACACACTAACAGTGTGAACTCTAAAAAAAAACAGACTGAAATCAGGTGCTCCGGAAGGGTAAGCATGTCCTGCTCTGTATACAGCACCCGTCACACTGTCAGTGGGTCAATCCAGGGTAAAGTCAAAACCGGTAAAGTCAAATCCGTAAAGACGTGAATCTAGCTGAAAATGTCAGTTTCCATTTGTGACACTGACATATCATATCTATCTATGATGTCGTGGTGACCGCCATGGAATTTCTGAAGAGACGAAAGTAACAACGGCATATCCCTGACTCAGCAGTTTTTGTGACAGTGATTTTGTTCTTTCCATAAAGTCACTGTATGTACTGCACGCTCACCAGCAACGAATTAATTGTGAAAGATATACTCCATATGGGGGGGATGTAGGTATATTGCTGCAGAGAAAGGGAAAGTTCACAATGAGATCAAAAGAAATTTAGTCTCGTTTGTATATAAAACAAGTCTGCGAGTAAAGGAGCACAATTGGTATACCAAATAATTTTATAAAGTTAGACTATAAAAAAACAACAAAAAAAAAAAAAAAAAAAACAAAAAAAACCAAACTGGCGAAAGCCACATGTGAACAAAAAAAATAATAATGGGGTGTCGACTCTCGAATAAACGCAAATAATTTGTCATTACTTTTCCATTTGTTTTAGTTTTAATAACAATAGCAAGGGCGAGCTTTTACCACCACATATCATACGACTATCATAATAGAACCTTAATTTTGGCCTTTAGATATTTCTTAAATAGGTACCTTGCATCCATAAACCTTTGTTTGTTCGTATGTCGTCTGTCTTAAACTCTTGAATAAAAAATCTCTGAACCCCTAGCCAATTTAATTGGTCACAATTATACTTTAGAGGGCCCTTCAGACTCTGTGATTTTAATGTTCGTACCTGAATGAACAGGTTGAACAAATCCCCGACTCAGCAGCTTTTAGGGCAGTGTGTTTTCTCTATCCAAATATCGCTGCATAAACTACAATCTCCATTGTAACTAATCAGCTGAAATGCAAACTCCATACCTTGGTGAAGTCAGTAGAATGGAAGCATGGTATGTTGATGTAATGTTCATTGTAGTTCTTAAGTTGCGTGTATATAAAGTGTGATTACGACAGAAAAAAACTAAACTCCGAGTTCATGAAAAAACCGATGGCTTGTTTTTCCGCCATTCTTTTGTCGGAGATTTTCTGTACATATTTATAACAAGGGCTTTTTTATATAAGCCATTCAAATTAATTGCTTATTCATTTCAATAGAATGTTAAAACGAATGTAATTGTGTTCAAATCTTTCACGTAAAAATGCCGCCCAGAAGCTACAGCATTAATAAAAAAGTCACGATCTTGCCTTCTGTATAAACTTTTCATTTCGTGAGGATGGAAACCGGGTGGTAAGTGTTTTATAAAGGTCACATTGAAGCTATTTATTATACGGTAATAATAACCAGTAACAATCAGACAGTCACCGATGTGGCAAAAATATGTGAACAATAAAATTACTTTAAAAATCGTACATGTAGATGATATTAGTCCATTATTAAATTGGAAAGCAAGAATACTTCTTCAGGTTTGTCCATCATATTTACATCTAATCTTTTCATTTGTTCGTTCATCCCAATACAAGGAAAGTGGCGCACAATTACTCCACACAGGCACTCCAATTATTGGAAAGCTTGAAACTTTGCTCTTAAAAACCAACAAACGAGATATCGTTTAAAAATTCCAGGATGCAATGATTTTATGTC
>MJUU01022109.1:77480-92017 GCA_002080025.1 Modiolus philippinarum
ACGGAATTTTTTAAAGCTTTGATTAATAAAGCGGTCACGAATTTAACTTTGTCAGTTTTAAGTTAAAAAAATACATTGTATTTAAACACAAATCGGACTGAAACTTCATTTTTTTTCAGAAAGACTTGTATATATTAAAGAACTTTTTAAAGGTACTATGAGACGATTTTTTAAGTTTTGATTCATAAAATGGTCACGAATATAACTACTAGTATGCCTCATGAGAAAGTCTGTATAATTTGTGCTTGCTCCCACGCAACCAATCAACTTTGAATTACACACTTCGTGAGCAGGAGAAATTAGAATTTTACTGTCCATGTTGAGAAATTGAATGTTTTAAATTGAAATCGTTCCTTTTGTCGTAAATGTTAGTACTGAGATGATTTTTCCGTCAAGTTCGAGATATAAGTCAAAACAAAGATATAGATCTGTTGCTTTCTGTTGTTTCCTTTTTATCACTAGTTCTGGAAAATATATCGATAGGATCAATTTAGACAAAGATTCTTAATAAATGGAAATAATATCCTCATTATATCTTAAAAAAACAACGGCAGTAGAATACCGAAGGAACAAAACACAAGATTACATAAATCAAAGTCCAGAGACAAGGAAAAAGCAAGAACACCAGAAGACGGAAGACCAAAGACACCACATACCCACAAAACACACTAACAGTGTGAACTCTAAAAAAAAACAGACTGAAATCAGGTGCTCCGGAAGGGTAAGCATGTCCTGCTCTGTATACAGCACCCGTCACACTGTCAGTGGGTCAATCCAGGGTAAAGTCAAAACCGGTAAAGTCAAATCCGTAAAGACGTGAATCTAGCTGAAAATGTCAGTTTCCATTTGTGACACTGACATATCATATCTATCTATGATGTCGTGGTGACCGCCATGGAATTTCTGAAGAGACGAAAGTAACAACGGCATATCCCTGACTCAGCAGTTTTTGTGACAGTGATTTTGTTCTTTCCATAAAGTCACTGTATGTACTGCACGCTCACCAGCAACGAATTAATTGTGAAAGATATACTCCATATGGGGGGGATGTAGGTATATTGCTGCAGAGAAAGGGAAAGTTCACAATGAGATCAAAAGAAATTTAGTCTCGTTTGTATATAAAACAAGTCTGCGAGTAAAGGAGCACAATTGGTATACCAAATAATTTTATAAAGTTAGACTATAAAAAAACAACAAAAAAAAAAAAAAAAAAAAAAAAAAAAAAAACACAAAAAACCAAACTGGCGAAAGCCACATGTGAACAAAAAAAAATAATAATGGGGTGTCGACTCTCGAATAAACGCAAATAATTTGTCATTACTTTTCCATTTGTTTTAGTTTTAATAACAATAGCAAGGGCGAGCTTTTACCACCACATATCATACGACTATCATAATAGAACCTTAATTTTGGCCTTTAGATATTTCTTAAATAGGTACCTTGCATCCATAAACCTTTGTTTGTTCGTATGTCGTCTGTCTTAAACTCTTGAATAAAAAATCTCTGAACCCCTAGCCAATTTAATTGGTCACAATTATACTTTAGAGGGCCCTTCAGACTCTGTGATTTTAATGTTCGTACCTGAATGAACAGGTTGAACAAATCCCCGACTCAGCAGCTTTTAGGGCAGTGTGTTTTCTCTATCCAAATATCGCTGCATAAACTACAATCTCCATTGTAACTAATCAGCTGAAATGCAAACTCCATACCTTGGTGAAGTCAGTAGAATGGAAGCATGGTATGTTGATGTAATGTTCATTGTAGTTCTTAAGTTGCGTGTATATAAAGTGTGATTACGACAGAAAAAAACTAAACTCCGAGTTCATGAAAAAACCGATGGCTTGTTTTTCCGCCATTCTTTTGTCGGAGATTTTCTGTACATATTTATAACAAGGGCTTTTTTATATAAGCCATTCAAATTAATTGCTTATTCATTTCAATAGAATGTTAAAACGAATGTAATTGTGTTCAAATCTTTCACGTAAAAATGCCGCCCAGAAGCTACAGCATTAATAAAAAAGTCACGATCTTGCCTTCTGTATAAACTTTTCATTTCGTGAGGATGGAAACCGGGTGGTAAGTGTTTTATAAAGGTCACATTGAAGCTATTTATTATACGGTAATAATAACCAGTAACAATCAGACAGTCACCGATGTGGCAAAAATATGTGAACAATAAAATTACTTTAAAAATCGTACATGTAGATGATATTAGTCCATTATTAAATTGGAAAGCAAGAATACTTCTTCAGGTTTGTCCATCATATTTACATCTAATCTTTTCATTTGTTCGTTCATCCCAATACAAGGAAAGTGGCGCACAATTACTCCACACAGGCACTCCAATTATTGGAAAGCTTGAAACTTTGCTCTTAAAAACCAACAAACGAGATATCGTTTAAAAATTCCAGGATGCAATGATTTTATGTCTGTTGGAATCAAAATAATTCCTTTCGACATAAAACAAAACATGTAAAGGCATTTGTTTTGCCTGTCAAGTGCAAAAAGGCTGGTAGGTAAGGTTTGGAAAACTGATTTTAGTTCAACATGGAGAAGTCAGTCTGATGTGGAAAAGTAAAATAATTTACACTGCTGCAGTATCCGGTAATTCAGCTCTGCTGAGGATTATACTGTAATAAATATATATACCTAACGTGTTGAACCAAGTTCTCTTTCAATTGACTTCATATGTGCCCTGTGCATGCTGTGTTTGTCTGTATGTTGCAATCGTCTACTAGCTTAAGAGACTAGTGTTTTTGTCGTGCAAAGGATGGCAATGATTGTAAGAGCACTTTGCTAGTTTAATTTATGTTTGTTGACGATCTCGCATCCATTACCGAAATGACATGGATATACCATTGATCTACATTTAGCAAAGAATTCCGCTTAAGCCGGTGCTAGGGGCCGTCTTGAACTTTCGCTGAGATATGGGCAAAACGCATTTTTGAAGGCCTACTGTTGACTTCAAGATGAAGAACAACAATAAAAGTATTATTCCTTTGCTTCTTTTTAACCATGTACTTGTAGAGATTTTCTGTACATTACAAACTTATTCATAAAGGATATAAATACAGCATTGTTGTTAAATCTTTACTTCTGGTTTTTGTTGGCAAAAATATTGATCATATCCTAAATGCTTTACACCATAACTAAATTTAAACAATTTTTCATATTGGCAGTATTTGGCATTGCACAATATCATGTTCTTCTTTCATAATTGATGATGTTGTTATACCAAATCTATTTAGAAGTATTTCAATTGAAATTTAATATGTAAGAAGGCTTGATATCATAGTCAACGGAAATTAAGTCCTTAGCTAGCTGTCAGTAACTGCGATTATTTGTCCGGACAGTACCTGTGTGTATTGTATTCATGTTTTATGTACTTCATTGTAAGGGTACTCGTCTTGATAAAACTTTTTTCTAGTTTGATTTTTACTGTGAGTCTTTTTGAGTATTTATTTTTAGCCATTCACCAAATTATAGGGGAGGGTTTCGATACAAAAAAACGAGTTTAACCCCACCGAAATTTTTGCGCCTGCCCCAAGTCAGGAATATGTTGGTCATTGGCTTGTCCTTGTCTTCTAATAAAATTTTAGTTTCTTGATATTTGGGTTATTGGATGTGGTTTGTTTCCATTGATTTATTCACTTTTGTACCTTTTCGGGGCCATTTAGGGCTTACTATATGTTGTGAGGTTCCTCATTGTGTTGAAGACCATATGGTGACACCTAGATGTTTTGTTTTTTTTTGTCGTTTTAACCTGGATATGGGATGTTGTCTCCTTGACATTTACCAAATTTCCTTTCTTTTTCATATTTACTCCATACCCTTTCGTTGTTTATATCTTATTATATACAGTCCGCCAAACAATAAGCATCACTTACAATTAAAGTTTCACCAAACAAATATATTGAAAGCTTTAGGTATAAAAATAAAATTTTTCATGATGATAAGCCTTTACATGAAAAATGTAACTTTCTAGCTTTTGAATAGATAATTGAAAATCCGATTTTTCTCAACCAAAGATAAAATGATTCCATCAGAATGATAATACCAGTTTCAACAATAACTACAATTTGGAGTTCTAATTTGCTACCAGATCATTTTTATGAGGTAAATATTGTCCAACATTCCGCAATTGTTAATTTTATGCTTTAATGGATTCTTTTAACGGATTTGGAATGCGTCCAAATTTGAACTAAGTAAGACCGAATGTTCTTGATAAATTTTGGAAAAATCATCCCAGAAGTTTCCACGTTCCCTAAGAATGTTCAAACCCGAATAAATTGACGATTCTTAAACAAATCTCACAGATCGGGATGGTTATACCTTCCAATTATGGAAAACGATTTTTCAAAGCTTTAAAATCTTTAAAAAATTATCAAATTTTACTGAAATTCAACCAAATAAATGGTCAAAAGAAGAAACTTTGTACACCGGAAATCATTATTTGGATACTTTGGCAGTCTCTGAATCCAATGAAGCCATTTCTGTTGAAAAACAGACAGGAATTGGGGTGTTGTTCTGAAATGTCAACAAAAACTTAGATTTCAAAATTTTCAGGATTATCAAATATGTTGCTTGAAAGTTTTCAAATTCATTCCCGTCATAAAATAGTCTTAACGTTGACAGAACTCTAATTTAAAGGCTAAATTCAGCAAAGAAAATGCTTTGTTTTGACATTTCGTCACATTAGGGGAAATCCATCTGCAAAAATGTCGAAAAATTGGATTATCTCCCCTGTATTCAAACATTACCTGCTATGTCTACAACTGTCACCTAAAACACAAAAAGGAATGTTCATTGGTGTTCTACCTTTGTATCGAAAATAACAACAACGATCTTCAGTCAGAATTCATGCATTGAAATGAAACTTATCTTTCTGGTCCAAGGTTCCACATTTTGTAATTTAATTTGGTTTTGCATAATTTCATTACTTTTCACATTAAGACAACAATATGAAGCGTGATTAAGGTTTGATATCCAAATATAAAAATTATCTCAATCATCTTGTTTTGAACGAAAACCTCTTACCTCAATACAGCTTCAAAAATGATGTTCATGTAAAAAGTAAGTTGATGCTTAAGTTTTGGTGGACTGTATGGTTTATCGATGCCTCTCGTCTTTGTTTTGCCCTTTTCACCTTTTTTTGTTTGTGTCACTTCTCTGTGCTTGATTGATGTAACCAAAATTTTTGTACTAATTTAATATTCATCTGCCATTCCTTGTCAGCAGAGGTAAGTAGTTATCTCGAGAGCTCCAAAATAGAGTTTTGGGGTGTTTAAAAAATGTAACAAGGACAGTTACAGTCATTACAAATAATGTATGTAATATATGTATTAATAGGGGAGTTAGTGTTTCACTATTTACAATAATTCCAAAAGAAAAATAACTTCTCTAAAGAATTCTACATTTATACAACCATCATTACCATGACGATTCATTTTAGATTTAATGGTATGATTAGATTCCTTCAATAGTTCTAATTGATGATTACAGTAATAATTACTCACACTTTTTTCATTTCTTTTAATTCATCGACAACAGAATACTGACAGAAACAAGCACAATTACATTATGTAAACGCCTAAAGACACGACGAAAATTAGGACATCCGAAGAGAACAAAAGACAGAAAGGTCCATAAAACACAATATCTTCACAAACATAAATAACATATAAAGTACTCACAGTAGACTTGAGGCAAATAACACAGATTTTATTTGATTTCTTTTGTAACAAATGTGTTGTCATCAGCGTCTTCATTTGGTACATGTATATAGCTGTGATTGTTAAGGGCTACTTAAATATATTCTTAATTTGACACATGGATGTTAAAGATGCCACTATCAAAATCGAATTCCTCATCTTCGTCCATCGACAGTTTTACATTTTTGTTCATTTAAAGGATTTTACTTTAAGATAATTTGAAAATTAAGTAAAATATATTTGCCAACTATAAAGAGTAAAGATCGTGTCCAAAAGAAGTATAAAATTTAGAGAAGGAACAAGATCAGTTATGGGGTTTTGATACATCTTTATTTTTTTGCAACTTCATAATTATTTATGTCGTCACTTTATACTTATTCATTTTTATTTGATATAATAAACTTTTTTATTGGTCGTGGAACATTGTGTTCGAAAAGACATCTGTATATATACTCTTTCCATCACAGTAATTTATTAACACTTTAACTTAAAATATTTGATGAACCTGAATTTACTGGAATTAATTGCATCAATTAATAACCTTTCAGCTTGCAGTAAATACTTTTAACAGAGCTTGCACGCAATGTCCACAAAACATTACCATTAGGGGATCAATAAGGTTGAGTTTGTGTTTATAAAACTATTGATTTGTAGTAGATAATGTTTGCACTTTTTTCATTTTCTGTTTATTTTATCGACCTTTGCGTGCCAAATGATAATTTAAAAGACTTTCGAATTGCATGAAATATTTGAGAATAGTTTTAGGGTATGTCGCTTAGCAGTTCGCTAGTAATTAATTTTATACGTATATTAAGTTTCAAAATATTTGTAAATTACAGAACCCTATTCCAAAAGAGATTTTGACCATAAATATAAAAAGCAGTCGGGTGTTTTATCGTGTTTAATATATTATGAATTGCATTTTGTGCCTTTCCTGACAACATAATTTGTTTAACAAATCAACATTGCAGATATTTGGTATCTGTGTCTTGTGATCTTGTCAACTATCTTACTTAAACCCATTTTGATCAGACTGATATATGAAGATTAGACAGGTTTCTTTATTATTCAAGACTATGAACTTCCGAATTTTAACACACTTCACATAATTGCAAGAAGTGATAAAAAAATTACCGAATAGAATTGTCAAAAGCCAAAGTCAAAGAGGGGAAAAGACAAAGCAGATGGAAAACACCTGGAAACAGCAATGATTCTGCTTGTTACAAGGATTTCAAAACAAATTGTCGGTTAAACCGGTTTTATGGATAGCAAAATCCCCCTTCCCTTTCAGAAGTGTCCGGTAGCATTTCACAGTAATTGCTATTGAAAAGACGTAGACAATAAAAAAGAAACAATCATTCCATCATTAAGTTAAAGAAATATTGAAACATAAATCGGCCCGAAACTTAATTTTTTCACAAGGTCTTATATATATTAAAGAATTTTTTTAAAGATACTATGAGACGGAATTTTTTAAAGCTTTGGTTAATAAAGCGGTCACGAATTTAACTTTGTCAGTATTAAGTTAAAAAAATACATTGTATTTAAACACAAATCGGACTGAAACTTCATTTTTTTCAGGAAGACTTTATATATTAAAAAAACTTTTTTAAAGATACTATGAGACGATTTTTTTAAGCTTTGCTTCATAAAATGGTCACGAATATAACTACTAGTATGCCTCATGAGAAAGTCTGTATAATTTGTGCTTGCTCTCATGAAACCAATCAACTTTGAATCACACACTTCGTGAGCAAGAGAAGTTAGAATTTTACTGTCCATGTTGAGATATTGAATATTTGAAATTGAAATCGTTCCTATTGTCGTAAATGTTAGTACTGAGATGATTGTTTTCGTCAAGTTCGAGATATAAGTCAAAACAAAGATATAGATCTGTTCGTTTCTGTTGTTTCCTTTTTATTACTAGTTCTGGAAAATATATCGATAGGATCAATTTAGTAAAAGATTCTTAATAAATGGAAATAATATCCTCATTATATCTTAAAAAAACAACGGCAGTAGAATACCGAAGGAACAAAACACAGGATTACATAAATCAAAGTCCAGAGACAAGGAAAAAGTAAGAACACCAGAAGACGGAAGACCAAAGAGACCACATACCCACAAAACACACTAACAGTGTGAACTCTCAAACAGAGTGACATCAGGTACTCCGGAAGGGTAAGCATGTCCTGCTCTGTATACATCACCCGTCACACTGTCAGTGGGTCAATCCAGGGTAAGGTCAAAACCGGTAAAGTCAAATCCGTAAAGACGTGAATCTAGCTGAAAATGTCTGTTTCCATTTGTGACACTGACATTTCATATCTATCTATGATGTCGTCGTGACCGCCATGGAATTTCTTAAGAGACGAAAGTAACAACGGCTGAGATATCCCTGACTCAGCAGCTTTTGTGGCAGTGATTTTGCTCTTTCCATAAAGTCACTGTATGTACTGCACGCTCACCAGTAACGAATTAATTGTGAAAGATATACTCGGGGGATGTAGGTATATTGCTGCAGAAAAAGGGAAAGTTCACAATGATATCGAAAGAAATTTAGTCTCGTTTGTATATAAAACAAGTTTGCGAGTAAAGGAGCACCATTGGTGCCCATTGGTATACCAAATAATTTTATTAAGGTAAGACTATAAAAAAAGCCACATGTTAGCAAAAAAAAAAGAAAAAAAGAAAAGAAAAATGAAAAATTAATAATAGGAGTCGACTGTCCAATTAGTGCAAATAATTTGCCAATACTTTTCCATTCGTTTTAGTTGTAATAACAATAGCAAGGGTGAGCTTTTACCACCACATATCATACGACTATCATAATAGAACCTTAATTTTAGCCTTTAGATATTTCTTAAATCGGTACTTTGCATCCATAAACCTTTGTTTGTTCGTATGTCGTCTGTCTTAAACTCTTGAATAAAAAATCTCTGAACCCCTAGCCAATTTAATTGGTCACAATTATACTTTAGAGGGCCCTTCAGACTCTGTGATTTTAATGTTCGTACCTGAATGCCATTAGAACTGCTGGAGGGATGAAAGTCAAACAGATTGAACATATCCCCGACTCAGCAGCTTTTAGGGCAGTGTTTTTTTCTCTATCAAAATATCGCTGCATAAACTACATTCTCCATTGTAACTAATAAGCTGAAATGCGAACTCCATACCTTGATGAAGTAGGTATATTGAAAGCATGGTATGTTGATGTAATGTTCATTGTAGTTCTTAAGTTGCGTGTATATAAAGTGCGATTACGACGGAAAAAAACTGAACTCCCGAGTTCAGGAAAAAACCGATGGTTTGTTTTTCCGCCATTCTTTTGTCGGAGATTTTTTGTACATATTTATAACAAGCGCTTTTTTATATAAGACATTCAGACTAATTGCTTATTCATTTCAATAGAATGTTAAAACGAATGTAATTGTGTTCAAATCTTTCACGTAAAAATGCCGCCTAGAAGCTACAGCATAAATAAAAAGCGGAACTTTGCTCTTAAAAATCAACAAACGAGATATCGTTTTAAAATTCAAGGATGCAAAGATTTTATGTCTGTTGGAATCAAAATAATTCCTTGCGACATAAAAAAAACAAGCAAAGGCATTTGTTTTGCCTGTCAAGTGCAAAAAGGCTGGTAGGTAAGGTTTGAAAAACTGATTTTATTTCAACATGGAGAAGTCAGTCTGATGTGGAAAAGTAAAATAATTTAACTGCTGCAGTATCCGGTAATTAAGCACTGCTGAGGATTATACGATAATAAATATATATCCCTTACGTGTTGAACTAAGTTCTCTTTCAATTGACTTCATATGTGCCCTATGAATGCTGTGTTTGTCTATATGTTGCAATCGTCTACTAGCTTAAGAGACTAGTGTTTTTGTCGTGCAAAGGATGGCAATGATTGTAAGAGCACTTTGCTAGTTTAAATTATGTGTGTTAACGATCCCGAATCCATGACCGAAAAGACCTGATAATGATAGCATTGATCTACATTTAGCAAAGAATTCCGCTTAAGCCGGTGCTAGGGGCTGTCTTGAACTTGCGCTGAGATATGGACAAAACGCATTATTGAAGGCCTACTGTTGACTTCAAGATGAAGAACAACAATAAAAGTGTTATTCCTTTGCTTACTTGTAGAGATTTTCTGTACATTTACTCCATATCCTTCCGTTGTTTATATCTTATTATATACAGTCCGCCAAAAAAATAAGCATCACTTACTATTAAAGTTTCACCAAACAAACATATTGAAAGCTATAGGTATAAAAATAAAATTTTTCATGATGATAAGCCTTAACATGAAAAATATAACTTTCTAGCTTTTTAATAATTAAAAATCTGATTTTCTCAACCAAAGATAAAATGATTCCATCAAAATGATAATACCAGTTTCAACAATAACTACAATTTGGAGTTCAAATTTGCTACCAGATCATTTTTATGAGGTAAATATTGCACAACATTCCACAATTGTTAATTTTATGCTTTGATGGATTCTTTTAACGGATTTGGAATGCGTCGAAATTTGATAAAAGTAAGACCGAATGTTTTTGATAAAATTTGGAAAAATCATTCCAGAAGTTTCCACGTTCCCTATAATTGTTAAAACCCGACTAAATTGACGATTCTTAAACAAATCTCAGAGATCGGGATAGTTATACCTTCCAGTTATGGAAAACGATTTTTCAAAGCTTTAAAATATTTTAAAAAATTACCAAATTTACTGAAATCCAACCCAATAAATGGTCAAAAAGAGAAACTTAGTACACCGGAAATCATTATTTGGATACTTTGGCAGTCTCTGAATCCAATGAAGCCATAACTGTTGAAAAAAAGACAGGAATTAGGGTGTTGTTCTGAAATGTCAACAAAAACTTAGATTTCAAAATTTTAAGGATTATCAAATATGTTGCTTGATAGTTTTCAAATTCATTCTCGTCATAAAATGGTCTTAACATTGACAGAACTCTAATTTAAAGGCTAAATTCAGCACAGAAAATGCTTTGTTTTGACATTCCGTCGCATTAGGAGAAATCCATCTGTAAAAATGTTGAAAAATTGGATTATCTCCCCTGTATTCAAACATTACCTGCTATGTCTACAACTGTCACCTAAAACACAAAGGGGAATGTTCATTGGTGTTCTACCTTTGTATCGAAAATAACAAAAACGATCTTCAGTCAGAATTCATTGATTGAAATGAAACTTATTTTTCTGGTCCAAGGTTCCTCATTTTGTAATTTAATTTGGTTGTGCATAATTTCATAACTTTTCACATGAAGACAACAATATTAAGCGTGATTAAGGTTTGATATCCAAATGTAAAAATTATCTCAGTCATCGTGTTTTGAACCAAAACCTCTTACCTCAATACAGCTTCAAAAATGATGTTCATGTAAAAAGTAAGTTGATGCTTAAGTTTTGGCGGACTGTATGGTTCAACGATGCCTCTCGTCTTTGTTTTGCCCTTTTCACCTTTTTTTTGTTTGTGTCACTTCTCTGTGCTTGATTTATGTAACCAAAATTTCTTGTACTAATTTAATATTCATCTGCCATTCCTTGTCAGCAGAGGTAAGTAGTTAAATCGAGAGCTCCAAAATAGAGTTTTGGGGTGTTTGAAAAATGCAACAAGGACAGTTACAGTCATTACAAATAATGTATGTATTTAATAGGGGAGTTAGTGTTTCCTATTTACAATAATTCCAAAAGAAAAAAAAATTCTCTAAAGAATTCTACATGTCATTTATACAACCATCATTACCATGACGATTCATTTTAGATTTAATGGTATGATTAGATTCCTTCAGTAGTTCTAATTGATTACAGTATTAATTACTCACACTTTTTTCATTTCCTTTAATTCATCGACAACAGAATACTGACAGAAACAAAGCAAAATTAGATTATGTAAACGCCTAAAGACACGACGAAAATGAGGACATCCGAGGAGAACAAAAGACAGAAAAGGTCCATAAAACACAATATCATCACAAACAAAAATAACATATAAAGTACTCACAGTAGACTTGAGGCAAATAACACAGATTTTATTTAATTTCTTTTGTAACAAATGTGTTGTCATCAGCGTCTTCATTTGGTACATGTATATAGCTGTGATTGTTAAGGGCTACTTAACAAAAATATTCTTAATTTAACACAGGGATGTTAAAGGTGCCACAATCAAAATAGATTCCCCATCTTCGTCCATCGACAGTTTTACATTTTTGTTCATTTAAAGGATTTTACTTTAACATAATTTGAAACTGAAGTAAAATATATTTGCCAACTATAAAGAGTAAAGATCGCCTCCAAAGGAAGCATAAAATTTAGAGAAGGAACAAGACCAGTTATGGGGTTTTGATACATCTTTATTTTTTGCAACTTCATAATTATTTATGTGGTCACTTTATAATTATTTATTTTTATTTGATATAATAAACTTTTTTATTTAGTCGTGAAATATTGTGTTCGAAATGATATCTGTATATATACTCCTTGCATCACAGTAATTTATAAACAAATTTGAATTGAAATATTTGATGAACCTGAATTTATTGGAATTAATTGCATCAATTAATAGCCTTTCAGCTTGCAGTAAATACTTCTAACAGAGCTTGCACGCAGTGTCCACAAAACATTACCATTAGGGCATCAATAAGGTTGAGCTTGTGTTTACAAAACAATTGATTTTTAGTAGATAATGTTTGCTTTTTTTTTCATTTTCTGTTTATTTTATCGACCTTTACGTGCCAAATGATAATTTAAAAGACTTTCAAATTGCATGAAATATTTGAGAGTAGTTTAAGGATATGTCGCTCACCAGTTCGATAGTAATTAATTTTATACGTATTATAAGTTTCAAAGTATGTGTAAATTACAGATCCCTATTCCAAAAGAGATTTTGACCATAAATATAAAAGGCAGTCGGGTGTTTTGTCGTGTTCAATATATTATGAATTGCATTTTGTGTCTTTCCTGAGAACATAATTTGATTAAAAAATCAACATTTCAGATATTTCGAATCTGTGTCTTGTGATCTTGTCAACTATCTTACTTAAACACATTTTGATCAGACTGATATATGAAGATTAGACAGGTTTCTCTATTATTCAAGACTACAAATGTATGAACTTCCGAATTTTAACACACTTCACATAATTGCAAAAAGTGATAAAGAAAATTACCGAATAGAATTGTCAAAAGCCAAAGTCAAAGAGGTAAAAAGACAAAACAGATGGAAAACACCTGGAAAATTGTCGACAGCAATGATTCTGTTTGGTACACGGATTTCAAAACAAATTGTGGGTTAAACTGGTTTTATGGCTAGCAAAATCCCCCTTCCCTTGCAGTAGTGTCCGGTAGCATTTCACAGTAATTGCTATTGAAAAGAAGTAGAAAATAAAAAAGAAACAATCATTCCATCATTAAGTAAAAGAAATATTGAAACACAAATCGGCCGGAAACTTCATTTTTTTCACAAGGTCTTATATATATTAAAGAACTTTTTTAAAGATACTATGAGACGGAATTTTATAAAGCTTTGATTAATAAAGCGGTCACGAATTTAACTTTGTCAGTATTAAGTTAAAAAAATACATTGTATTTAAACAAAAATCGGACTGAAACTTCATTTTTTTTCAGAAAGACTTGTATATATTAAAGATACTATGAGACGATTTTTTAAGCTTTGATTCATAAAATGGTCACGAATATAACTACTAGTGTGCCTCATGAGAAAGTCTGTATAATTTGTGCTTGCTCTCACGCAACCAATCATCTTTGAATCACACACTTCGTGAGCAGGAGAAGTTGGAATTTTGCTGTCCATGTTGAGAAATTGAAGATTTGAAATTGAAATCGTTCCTTTTTATCGTAAAAGTTAGTACTGAGATGATTGTTTTCGTCAAGTTCGGGATATAAGTCAAAACAAGGATATAGATCTGTTGCTTTCTGTTGTTTCCTTTTTATCACTATAGTTCTAGAGAATATATTGATAGGATCGATTTAGTAAAAATTCTTAATAAATGGAAAGAATATCCTCATTATATCTTTAAATGCGATCGAAAGAAATTCAGTCTCGTAGGTATATAAAACAAGTCGTGCCCACTGGTATACCAAATTGCTGTTGAAAGATAAAAAAAAAGAAAAAAAAAACAAACAAACAAACTGGCGAAAAAAAAATAGGATGTCGACTCCAACGAACACAAATAATTTGTCATTACTTTTCCATTTGTTTAAGTTTTAATAACAATAGCCAGGGTGAGCTTTTACCACCACATGTCATACGACTGTCATTATAGAACCCTAATTTTGGCCTTTAGATATTTCCTTAATCGGTACCTTGCGAACTTACAATGTTCATTGTAGGGCGTAAGCTGCGTGTATATATAGTGTGGTTACGACAGAAAAAAAACTGAATTCGGAGTTTAGGAAAAAATCGTCATTCGTTTGTCGGAGATTTTCTGTACATATTTACAACACGCGCTTTTTATATAAGCCATTGAAATTAATTGCTTATTCATTTTAAAAGAATGATAAAACGAATGTAATTGTGTTCAAATCTTTCACGTAAAAAATGTTGCCTAGAAGCTACAGCATTAATAAAAAAGTGACGATCTTGCCTTCTGTATAAACTTTTCATTTCTTAAGGATGGAAACGGGGCGGTAAGTGTTTTATAAAGGTCACATTGAAGCTATTTATGATAAGGTAATAATACATTTGTAACCAGTAAAAATCAGAAATTCACTGATGTGGCAAAAATATGTGAACAATAAAATTACTTTAAAAATCGTACATGTAGATGGCATTAATCTTCCATT
>MJUU01022109.1:94296-113184 GCA_002080025.1 Modiolus philippinarum
AATTTTTTGTCTAAGTTCGCATAAAAATAACTAGAACACGCAAAATGTGTGTTATATATGACAATGTTGCATGAATTACATCATGGTTTGGTATTTTAACAGCCATTTGTTAATTAAAACTCAATATTTGGCCCAAACTGATGAAAAATGGGAATTTTCAACATTTCAGATTTCTCAAAAGTTCATTGTTAAATCTTAATATATGTCAAATCTGGAGGATTCATCTGCAACTATGCCATTTAATTGTTTTGAAAAACAAGGAGTGTTTAAAGTGACTCTAAATACCGAAAAACCTACCCCTACCCCAACTAATTTTCCCTATGATAGTCATTTTTTTACTATATTCGCACAAAAAGAACCAAAACACACAAAATCTGCATTGAAATATAACATTGTTGCATAAAATCCATCAGATTTGTTATTTTAAGTCCCACTTGTCAGCTTAAACTTAATATTTTGTACAGAATTGATGAAAAATGGGAATTTTCAGCATTTCAGAATTGTCCAAAATTCACTTTTAAATAGTTATATGTGGCAAATCTGGAGGATCTATATGCAGAATTTCCAATTCATTGTTCTAACCGATATATAAGTTTTATAAAAACAATGTTTAGAAGAACAACGAGTGTTCAATGTGACTCTAAATTCCGAAAATGTTACCCCTACCCCAGGAAAATGATGCTTAAAAATCCCCAGAATATGTATTTCTGTACATTTATATGAACAAAACATTCTTATGTTTTACTTTTTTTTAAAAAAACATGCATTCTATATATCGCAATATGCAATTTTAACGCCAAAATATGGGTAAACTTGTATACTTTAGGCGATTTCCGTGAAAAATGGGATTTTCAGCATTTCGGAATTTTATAAGATTCGAAGTTTAATTTTTGTATAACTGCCCATCGACCAAACACATGATCTTATTTGTGATATATGGGAGTCTTTGTGTATTTTGGTATTTGAAATGATATGTTATTGGACCTTTATACAATATTTAAGCTTTTCAAGCTGAATAAAATGAAATAGATTGTTTTGAATATTTGTGGTAAGGGGTTATATGTTTGTAATTTATGAGACTGTAGATATTCTAAAAATGTTTAAAAACATATTTTCTTATGGCTTAGATATAATAAAAGGATATCACATCAACATTTTCAAGTTATATACCAATTTTATGAAGTATTTGCATTTCAAAGTCAAAACAGCAGAAATTCTGAAAAACGGAAAATTCCCATTTTGCATACAATTTCGAGCAGAAGAATCGAAAAGAGACCTCTTAAAAAGTTTGAATCTACTTTAATGATCTTTTGCATGTCAGCTTTAGTGAAATACACACTAGAATTCCAATGAAACATTATTTTTTAATCATTTAGAGCCTGAATATTTCATATTTTCCCTTAATTTTAAGGGGGAGGGGTGATAATTTTCAAATTTCTGAACCTACAATACGTCTGAAACTAAAATGTTTGCACACGATATGTTGCTAACATGTCATAAATCATTATTACACCGGCAATTATTAAATATGTATTCAGATTTTTACGACCATAAAGTCAGAAAGTCGAAATTGTGAAAAAATCGAAAATTCCGAAAATACCCATTTTTCAAAAATTTTATACCGAAAATCAAATTTATGGACAATAATGGTTTTATTTTTCAACATTGTATCACAGCAGATAACTAGATCAAATGACGAGGGTTGTTTATCTGAAAGGAATTGACAGCCTAAAATTGTCATTTTCGCTATTTTTTTGCAGGGGTAGGGGTACATTTTTTGCATCCCCAGATCATAGAAATGGCGTAAAGTGAGTTCATTGTAAAGGATATTAAATAAGCTTTAATTTGGTACCAAATATCGCTACATATTACTTATCATTGAATAATTATGGAGCTTAAAAGATGAAACTTAGGTCAAAACGAAAATACAAGAATTTTTCGCGGTGTACTATAAAAGTGGCCCTATACTGTCTATGCGTGCAGGTTATGTTCGTGTTAACATGTTTTATTTTGAAGAGGGGATATAGGAGGACTGAAAAAAAATGGGTCTAGTTGGGAAGTGGGGGCTGCACGGAAAGTGATTTCAGCCCATGGCCTATATATTTACATCTTATCTTTTCATTTGTTCGTTCATCCTAATACAAGGGTAGTGGCGCACAATTAATCCCCACAGACATTCCAATTATTGGAAAGCTTAGAACTTTGCTCCTAAAAATCTACAAATGAGATATCATTTAAAAGTTTCAGGGTGCAATGATTTTATGTCTGTTGGAATCCAAATAATTCCTTTCGACATAAACAACAAATAAAGGCATTTGTTTTGCCTGTCAAGTGCAAAAAAGGCTGGTAGGTATGTTTTGAAAAACTGATTTCAGTTCAACATGGAGAAGCCAGTCTGATGTGGAAATGTAAAATAATTTACACTGCTGTAGTATCCGGTAATTAAGCTCTTCTTGGGTTTATACTGTAATAAAAATATATCCCTTACGTGTCGAACCAAGTTCTCTTTCAATTGACTTGTAGGGGGCCCTGTGCATGCTGTGTTTGTCTATATGTTGTAATCGTCCATTAGCTTAAGAGACTAGTGCTTTTGTCGTGCAACGGATGAACATGATTGTAAGAGCACTATGCTAGTTTAATTTATGCTTGTTAATGATACCGCATCCATGACCAGAAAAGACATGGATATAGCATTGATCTAAATTTAGCAAAGAATTCTGCTTAAGCCGGTGCTAGGGGCCGTCTTGAACTTGCGCTGAGTCATGGGCAAAACGCATTGTTTAAGGCCTACTGTTGACTTCGAGATGGAGAACAACAATAAAAGTGCTATTCTTTTGCTTCTTTTTGACCATGTACTCGTAAAGATTTTCTGTACAAAAAATTAAGCATCACTTACTAAGTTTCACCAAACAATCATATTGAAAGATATAGGTATAAATATAAAATTTTTCATGATGATAAGCCTTAACATGAAAAATGGAATGTAACTTTCTAGTTTGACTGTACATTTCACAATCCACAATCCATCAGTGCACCGGGCAACAAAATCACAAATAAAAGACAAACGCAAATAACGATAAGCACTTGGTACGGCCGGACCCGTTAACAGCAAAGTTCAGAGGTAGCAAACCGGTTCTAAAACATCTACCACCCCGTTGCCCTTTATTATACATATACATATGAATAATACCAAATACAGGTATCTAACTTCAGAGCCATTATTTGAACAAGAAAGGTATCGGACAAAAGCTATTCTGTAGGTAAATCACTATTACACTAAATCAAATACAAAATTTCCCAAGGGTTTAACAAAGGAGTATAATGTATTTCAGGAAAAAATCAGAGTGGACAGACCGAAGAGATAAACAGTTTTTCTTTAAAATGATATTATTTCTATATTTGAATTGTCCTTTGTAGCCTTAAACGTAACTTAATGTCAAAAAAATTAGATCGTAAGAGGAGGAACATTACTCTTATATAAATTATTTATTTTTTTTAAAGATATTTTTTCCTTTTTTCACTTTTCATTATTAAAAAAATACATTTCCTTTCGGAAAATTGATACATTATTCCTTATCTCACATGTAAACATTGTGTAAGGAAAAATAAGCAAATAGCCCTTTTGAACCTCCATGTATTTTTCCACGAATATTGTTGTTCATTGTCTGTCTAACTCCTTCTCTGTAATTAAATAAGGAACAATTTACGTAGATGCTTACTCTTATTTACATTTTTAACAAGGTAAACAATGAAATATCACACCGTTTGTGTAACCATTTTTCCTGTTTCAGTCCATTTCAATGACTGACTTTGATAATTACTTTGCTTTATTGGTATAGACTTTCCTGTCACGTGTATAAAGGTATATTTTTGTATACCTAGTGTTGTTTTAGGTATGATAAATGGTAAGAATATGAAAGAAAACGTGGCAAAAGGCTGTCCTATATTATAAGCAGTTCTAATAAAGACAATTACTGTAAAGAATAGTGACAGTCATTTTTTATAAATAGACTGAAGATTTCGGTCACTGCAGTATTTCTGCTTTATTAAAATCAATTTTTGTTTTGGGCAAAAAAATTAGGAAGGACATAGAATAACGTAATATCACGTTTGCAGAAACGACATTCTCACTAACTCCGGTATTTTGTTCTTTATTGCCACTGTGCAGATGCCTCTACTGATGGTTAGTCCGTTAGGTTATTCACAAACCCGGTAGCCAGTACGTCGGTGCTGGCCTGAAAGCCGATTTTATTAGGAAACCCGCAATATATAAATTTATAACAAAATTATGTTAACAACTAAGAGTATCTCAGCTGATTTTGGCTTTACTATTTAGATCATTTTGGTTATTTGTTCTCTGTCAGATTTTACACATATTTTGGTATACAAAAGTTTCAATTTCATCTGCAAAGAAGAGACATTAATTGTTAAAATGCGAATATATAGTATTTAATTAAACAGTAGCTTCGGTATTTTATCATCTTTTGAAATGGAAATGATAAGAAAAATATGTACACATTACTTTTAATTATATCAGTTCCAAACTTCTGGTGTCTCACATATTGTATTTCCTTTTTTAAGATTTTAACTTGCTTTTAAATGTAAGTAGACCAAAATTTTACATTCCAAACGTTTAGGTTTTATCTGCACTGAAGAGACATAAGTTGTCGAAATGCGCATATGCAGAAATTAAATTCACAGTTACTCGGTATTTAGTTATCTGTTACCACTGGGTCGATGCCACTGCTGGTGGACTGTTATTCCCCGAGGGTATTCACCAGCCCAGTAGTCAGCACTTCGGTGCTGACCCGAAAGCGGATTATAGTTGGAATTTACAATATCTAATGTTTTGTTAATTTTGTTGAAAACTAAAGAGTATCTCCCTCATGCAAAGCTCTGTCCTTAGCTGATTTTGGCTTTTCATTTAGATCATATTGGTTATTTGTTCTCTATCAGTTTTTAAACATCTTTGAGTTTATGGTCTTCCAAACGTTTACGTTTTATCTGCACTGAAGAGACATAAGTTGTCGAAATGCGCATATTCAGAAATTAAGTTCACAGTTACTACAGTATTTAGTTATTCCTTTAAAAAAGAAAAAGTCACAGATTACCTTTTGTAGTAAGGAAATATGGGAAAAACGACAATTTCTAACTAAATTCGTCTTTTACCAATACCTCTACCGTTAAAAGTATGTTTTGGAAAAGAAGATATTTCTAATCTCATATTGTGAAATCGTTGTGTGATGTTTATTCTGTATCTTATTAGACCAAAGCAAAAATAAAATACAAATAAAAATAACAAAATAAACAAAAAGAAAAAAAGCACACAGAAATTGTTCGAAACATTTATCCTTTTCTTAAAATGAATAGATTGGATCTGAAGTTGGATCTGGGGCGGCAAATCTTGAAACTCTGTTTATTGGTCGTTGAACATTGTGTTCGGAATGACATCTGTATATATCCTCTTTCCATCACAGTAATTTATGAACAATAATTATTGAAATAAATATATTAGATGACCCTGATTGAAATTAATTGCAGCAATTAATAGCCTTTCTCCTTGCATTAACTACTTTTAACAGAGCTGGTACGCAATGTCCACAAAACATTACCATTAGGTAATCAATAATGGTGAATAAAAAGGTATGGAGTAATGCACATGAGACAACGTCTCTACAAATACATGGTAAAAACAAGCAAAGGAACAAGTTAAGTTTGAGTTTGTGTTTAAAAAACTATTGATTTGCTGTAGATGGTGTATGCATTTTTTCCATTTTTTGTTTATCTTATCGACCTTTACGTGCCAAATGATAATTTAAAAGACTTTCAAATTGCATTAAATATTTGAGAGTAGTTTTAAAGTATGTCGCTCAGCAGTTCGCTAGTAATTAATTTTATACGTATCATAAGTTTCAAAGTATTTGTAAATTACAGAACCCTATTCCAAAAGAGATTTTGACCATAAATTGCAAAAAGTAGTCGGGTGATTTGTCGTGTTCAATATATTATGAATTGCATTTTGTGTCTTTCCTGACAACATAATTTGTTTAAAAAATCAACATTTCAGATATTTCGAACCTGTGTCTTGTGATCTTGTCAACTATCTTACTTAAACACATTTTGATCAGACTGATATATGAAGATCAGACAGGTTGCTCTATTATTCAAGACTATGAACTTCCGAATTTTTACACACTTCACATAATTGCAAAAAGTGATATAAAATTTATCGAATAGAATTGTCAAAAGCCAAAGTCAAAGAGGTAAAGAGACAAAGCAGATGGAAAACACCTGGAAAATTGTCGACAGCAATGATTCTGTTTGGTACAAGGATTTCAAAACAAATTGTGGGTTAAACTGGTTATATGGATAGCAAAATCCCCCTTCCCTTGCAGTAGTGTCCGGTAGCATTTCACAGTAATTGCTATTGAAAAGACGTAGACAATAAAAAAGAAACAATCATTCCATCATTAAGTTAAATAAATATTGAAACACAAATCTGCCCGATACTTCATTTTTCTCAAGGTCTTATATATATTAAAGAACTTTTCTAAATATACTATGAGACGGAATTTTTTAAAGCTTTGATTAATAAAGCGGTCCCGAATTATTTAACTTTGTCAGTATTAAGTTTAAAAAATACATCGTATTTAAACACAAATCGGACTGAAACTTCATTCCTTTTTCAGAAAGACTTGTATATATTAAAGAACTTTTTTAAAGATACTATGAGACGATTTTTTTTAAGCTTTGATTCATATAATGGTCTAGAATATAACTACTAGTATGCCTCATGAGAAAGTCTGTATAATTTGTGCTTGCTCTTACGCAACCAATCAACTTTGAATCACATACTTCGTGAGCAGGAGAAGTTGGAATTTTACTGTCCATGTTAAGAAACTGAATATTTGAAATTGAAATCGTTCCTTTTGTCGTAAATGTTAGTACTGAGATGATTGTTTTCGTCAAGTTCGAGATATAAGTCAAAACGAGGATATAGATCTGTTGCTTTCTGTTGTTTCCTTTTTATCACTAGTTCTGGAGGATATATTGATAGGATCGATTTAGTAATAGATTCTTAATAAATGAAAAGAATATCCTCATTATATCTTTAAATGAGATCGAAAGAAATTCAGTCTCGTATGTATATAAAATAAGTCTGCGAGTAAAGGAGCACAATTCGTGACCACTGGTATACCAAATTGCTGTTGAAAGATAAAAAGAAAAAAAGAAAAAACCAAACAAACAACCTGGCGAAATAATAATGGGACGTCGACTCTCCAACGAACACAACTAATTTGCCATTACTTTTCCATTTGTTTTAGTTTCAATAACAATACCCAGGGCGAGCTTTTACCACCACATGTAATACGACTGTCATTATAGAACCCTAATTTTGGCCTTTAGATATTTCCTTAATAGGTACCTTGCGTGCTTACAACGTTCATTGTAGTGCGTAAGCTGCGTGTATATAAAGTGTGGTTACGACAGAAAAAAAAAAAAAAAAACTGAATTCCGAGTTCAGGAAGAAATCGTCATTCGTTTTCGGAGATTTTCTGTACATATTTATAACAAGCGCTTTTTTATATAAGCCATTCAAATTAATTGCCTATTCATTTTAATAGAATGATAAAACGAATGTAATTGTGTTCAAATCTTTCACGTTAAAAATGTCGCCTAGAAGCTACAGCATTAATAAAAAAAGTGACGATCTTGCCTTCTGTATAAACTTTTCATTTCTTAAGGATGGAAACGGGATGGTAAGTGTTTTATAAAGGTCACATTAAAGCCATTTATTATAAGGTTATAATACATTTGTAACAGTAAAAATCAGAAATTCACTGATGTGGCAAAAATATGTGAATAATAAAATTACTTTAAAAATCGTAGATGTAGATGTCATTAATCTTTCATTAAATTCATAAAACTGGAAAGCAAGAATACTTCTCCAGTAGAGTTAACGGCTTAAGGAAAATAGGTGTCACGTATAATGACGTTAAATTTCCAAAGGAGGTAAAATTAGCAATAATTTACGTGTACATGTAAAGATGTGTAACAGATGATTCCTCAAATTGCGTTATCAGATGTTAAGAAAGTGTACATTGTGTGGCAATTATAAAAATGCCAATGAAAAGTGCCATGTTAAGTCAAATTTGGCATGTTTCAATCTGATAGATAGAACAGAATCTATCAAAATTATTGATAAAATGTGGTACGGAAATATAATGGTAACTTTTACTAAAATTGTTTTGAAAACCTGCAACAGTGGTTTAAAAAAACAGAGGGTTGTTTCCTGTTGCATAAAATACAGGCACAACAGTGGCGATACCGAAGTTTTTGGAGGATTAAATATTGTGAATTCAGGTGTTAATTACATATATTAATTAAAAATGGATAATTATAAACTGACCACATAAATAATTATGAAGTTGCAACCTTCGTTAAGAAAAATGAATAATTATGAAGTGGCTACCTTCGATAGTTTTTGTAAGGTTGATTATCCATCTATGGAGTTTAACCTATTTCTAAGCTATTAACATCTATCTTGACAGCCGTAAAAGAGGGCCTTCAAAAATATTGTGATACTAGCTTTTCAAGAAGTGGTGTAAATGAAATGTGGATATTAAAAAACTCTACGGATCTACNCTTCATTTTCTTTTCTGTGTCATGCTCATGTTATGTCTTCGTTTTTTTGTTTTTCCGACGTTGCCATTGTCCTTGGATTGTTCTTTTTAGACTGACGGTTCGGTTCTCACTTACTTTAAAATTAAAGTAAAACTTGATTTGTGTTGAATTTTTTGGCAAACATTTGTTTCAAACTGCTCTCATTGAAATTAACATTTACCATGTATCTGTTTAGATTTTGTCCAGTACATGTATATTTACATCTTATCTTTTCATTTGTTCGTTCATCCTAATACAAGGAAAGAGGCGCACAACTAATCCCAACAGACATTCCAATTATTGGAAAGCTTAGAACTTTGCTCTTAAAAATCTACAAATGAGATATCATTTAAAAGTTTCAGGATGCAATGATTTTGTGTCTGTTGGAATCAAAATAATTCCTTTCAACATAAAAATAAATAAAGGCATTTGTTTTGCATGTCAAGTGCAAAAAGGCTGGTAGGTAAGTTTTGAAAAACTGATTTCAGTTCAACATGGAGAAGTCAGTCTGATGTGGAAATGTAAAATAATTTACACTGCTGTAGTATCCGGTAATTAAGCTCTTCTTGGGTTTATACTGTAAAATAAATATATCCCTTACGTGTCGAACCAAGATCTCTTTCAATTGACTTGATGGGTGCCTTTGTGCATGCTGTGTTTGTCTATATGTTGTAATCGTCCACTAGCTTAAGAGACTAGTGCTTTTGTCGTGCAACGGATGACAATGATTGTAAGAGCACTTAGCTAGTTAAATTTATGTTTGTTACCGATACCGCATCCATGACCAAAAAAGACATGGATATAGCATTGATCTACATGTAGCAAAGAATTCCACTCAAGCCGGTGCTAGGGGCCGTCTTGAACTTGCGCTGAGATATGGGCAAAGCGCATTGTTGAAGGCCTACTGTTGACTTCGAGATGAAGAACAACAATAAAAGTGCTATTCCTTTGCTTCTAAACATGTACTCGTAAAGATTTTCTGTACATTTACTCCATATCCTTCCGTTGTTGATATCTTATTATATACAGTCCGCCAAACAATAAGCATCACTTACTATTAAAGTTTTACCAAACAAACATATTGATAGCTATAGGTATAAATATAAAATTTTTCATAATGATAAGCCTTAACATGAAAAATGTAACTTTCTATCTTTTGAATAGATAATTAAAAATCCGATTTTCTCAACCAAAGATAAAACGATTCCATCAGAAAGATAATACAAGTTTCAACAATAACTACAATTTGGAGTTCAAACTTGCTACCAGATCATTTTTATGAGGTAAATATTGTACAACATTCCGCAATTGTTAATTTTATGCTTTAATGGATTCTTTTAACGGATTTGGAATGCGTCCAAATTTGATCAAAGTAAGACCGAATGTTTTTGATAAATTTTGGAAAAATCATTCCAGAAGTTTCCACGTTCCCTAAAAATGTTCAAACCCGAATAAATTGACGATTCTTAAACAAATCTCACAGATCTGGATAGTTATACCTTCCAATTATGGAAAACGATTTTTCAAAGCTTTAAAATCTTTAAAAAATTACCAAATTTTACTGAAATCCAACCAAATAAATAGTCAAAAGAAGAAACTTAGTACACCGGAAATCATTATTTGGATACTTTGGCAGTCTCTGAATGCAATGAAGCCATTTCTGTTGAAAAACAGACAGGAATTGAGGTATTGTTTTGAAATGCCAACAAAAACTTAGATTTCAAAATTTTAAGGATTATCAAATATGTTGTTTGAAAGTTTTCAAATTCATTCCTGTCATAAAATGGTCTTAACATTGACAGAACTCTAATTTAAAGGCTAAATTCAGCAAAGAAAATTCTTTGTTTTGACATTTCGTCACATTAGGGGAAATCCATCTGTAAAAATGTCGAATAATTGGATTATCTCCCCTGTATTGAAGCATTACCTGCTATGTCTACAACTGTCACCTAAAACACAAAAAAGAATGTTAATTGGTGTTCTACCTTTGTATCGAAAATAACAACAACGATCTTCAGTCAGAGTTCATGCATTGAAATGAAACTTATCTTTCTGGTCCAAGGTTCCACATTTTGCAATTTAATTGGGTTGTGCATAATTTCATAACTTTTCACATTAAGACAACAATATGAAGCATGATTAAGGTTTGATATCCAAATATAAAAATTATTTCAATCATCGCGTTTTGAACCCAAACCTCTTACCTAAATACAGCTTCAAAAATGATGTTCATGTAAAAAGTAAGTTGATGCTTAAGTTTTGGCAGACTGTATGGTTCAACGATGCCTCTCGTCTTTGTTTTGCCCTTTTCACCTTTTTTGTTTGTGTCACTTCTCTGTGCTTGATTTATATAACCAAAATTTCTTGTACTAATTTAATATTCATCTGCCATTCCTTGTCAGCAGAGGTAAGTAGTTATCACGAGAGCTCCAAAATAGAGTTTTGGGGTGTTTGACAAATGCAACAAGGACAGTTGCAGTCATTTCAAATAATGTATGTATTTAGTAGAGGAGTTAGTGCTTCAATTTACAGTAATTCCAAAAGAATAAACTTCCCCAAAGAATTCTTCGTGTCATTTATACAACTATCATTACCATGACGATTCATTTTAGATTTAACGGTATGATTGGATTCCTTCAGTAGTTCTAATTGTTGATTACAGTATTAATTACTCACAGTTTTTTTAGCTCACCTGACCTAAAAGGTCATGTGAGCTATTGCCATCACTTGGCGTCCGTCGTCGTCGTCCGTCCGTCCGTCCGTCGTCCGTCGTTAAAGATCAACTCCTCTAAAAACCACTATGCCAATTGCAACCAAATTTTGTCACAATAGTGAAAGGGTGGTGTAAATGAAAAATTGTGTCCGACATGTCAGTGCGTAATCCAAGATGGCCGCCAGTGGGACCCATTGATTAACATTGGACCCTATGGGAAATTTTAATTTTTTTTCTAGTCGGATTTTGATGCAGTTTTTTTCATTGGATTCCTAATGAAAAATAAACATGGCGCACAGCTATCAGATTTTGGATAACACTTTCCCTTTCCGAGTTATAAGGGGCCTAAGGGGGCCAAAGTCACACTTTTACAAAGTACCTCAATTTTTTATTTTTCATCGGATTTTGATGGGTTTTTTTTCTTTGGATTCCTCTTGACATGAGCTTTCGGTAGTATGTCAACAGATTTTGCGTAGCTCTTACCGTTTCCAAGCTATAAGGCACCTTAGGGGGACCAAAATCGCACTTTAACAAAGTACCTCAATTTTTAGCTGAAAATTGTATTTGAGATGTCAGTGCGTAATCCAGGATGGCCGGCAATGGGGTCCATTAATTAACATTGGACCCTATGGCAAATGCATTAAACAATCAACTCCTCTGAAACAAATTAGCTAATTGCAACTAAAATGTGTCATAATAGTCCTTGGGTGGTGTTAAGTAAAAAAATCTGTCTGACACGTCCCTGCATAATCCAAGATAACCACCAGCAGTCCCATTGATTAACTTTAGACCTCATAGGAAATGTATTTTAAAAATCAATATTATTGCATGGATGTACCACTGCTATATACAGGTGAGCTATACAGTCTCCTGGGAGCCTCTAGTTTTCATTTCTTTTAATTCCTCGACAACAGAATACTGAAAGAAACAAAGCAAAATTAGATTATGTAAACGCCTAAAGACACGACGGAAATGAGGATATGGGAAGAGAAAAAAAAGAGAAAAGTTCCATAAAACACAATATCATCACAAACAAAAATAACATATAAAGTACTCACAGTAGACTTCAGGCAAATAACACAGATTTTATTTAATTTCTTTTGTAACAAATGTGTTGTCATCAGCGTCTTCATTTGGTACATGTATATAGCTGTGATGGTTAAGGGCTACTTAAAATATTCTTAATTTGACACATGGATGTTAAAAGGTGCCACAATCAAAATCGAATTCCTCATCTTCGCCCGTCGACAGTTTTACATTTTTTTTTCATTTAAAGGATTTTACTTTAAGATAATTTGAAAATTAAGTAAAATATATTTGCCAACTATAAAGAGTAACGATCGTGACCATAGGAAGTATAAAATTTAGAGAAGGAACAAGATCAGTTATGGGGTTTTCATACATCTTTATTTTTTGCATGTATTTTATTCATTTAATTACAGAAACAGGATAACAGGATGTCATAACGCCTTTTCGCCATTATGTTTTATCTAAAATCTTTAAATATATTGTTTTTACAATGTTGGAAGAAACAACGACAGTAGAGAACTGAAGAACAAAGGAGAGGTATTTTAATAAATCGAAGTCAAAAGACAAGGCAAAATCAAGACCGCAGAAAAAAATGACATCAATTGTTGTAATGGCCATTTAACAACTCAAATGAACTACAAATTCGGTATTTTTGTTATTTATCTCAGATAATGCTAAAAAGGTCAAGAGATGTCGATAAACTTGAATTTCAGGAATTCAAAAAGTTGTGATATGGTAACTTGCTACAGAAATGTTTTATATTATTACACATCAGCAACACATGTTAGATATCAGTTGGATGAGGTAGAAACTTCGAAGAAACATTGTTTCTTGTTCGTCCAAAAAACTCCAATAATATGAATCTAACTCGAGACATTTAGCTATAATGACAACACTTCTTGTGCCATCTTAGTAACATAACATGCGTACCCTTCCGGAGCACCTGATGTCACTCTCAGTTTCTTTGGAGTTCACACTGTGAGTGCCTTTGTTCTATATGTTGTGATATCTGTTTCTGTGCTTTGTGTCTGTCTTGCGTCGTTGTTTTTGTTTCTAGCGTCATTGTTTTCTGTGTTCTCGTTTTTGCCCTGTCTTTTGACTTCGATTTTTGTGAATTTCACTCCTTTGTTCCTTCGGTATTCTACTGTCGTTGTTTCTTAAATTAGTCTCTTAATGTTTTTTTTTTCAATTTGGTCATCCATCATTACAATTACTTGCGCATCATAATTATGTGCCTTTGCAATATAACTTTCTATATTCGTTTGTTGGAGCTGTCGCTAACTGATAACTATGGAAATTGCCCTTTTCTGTTAGTTTTGTTTTTCGTAATTCCTCAAGTCGTGTAAAGAATAACAAACTTCACTTTTTTATATTCAACTTTGTTATTTTTTGTATTTTGATATCACTTATTCTGAGCATCTGTCTGGTTAACCAGAGTTTTCAAAATGTATTTAAAAGCGAAGTAACCTTGTCCCGCACAAAAATTGTCCGTGCTTGCTATCAAAATATACTGTTGTTTACAAAAGTTCAACCCCCCCCCAAAAAAAAGACAAAAAAAAAAAAATACTGAGACTCTGTTCTGCATAATGCAATCAGTGAATGTAGTTGGTATTTGATTTGGCCTCTTATTTTGATATTTAATTTGTTGGTAGATCATTTAATCCCATCGGCTATGTACAATAGTTTATGAGCTTTGAACTTTAACTTTGTTCTTAAGGTCAGGTTATTCCTTTCCAAATGACAAAGTCGTGTACAAGCTATAATTTTTTGGCTTTTGAGATAGGCTTTTGGTATTTGGCATGTAGGTAGATCGGATGTCAATATATGTACACATGTACCAAGTTTGATGACCCTCGACCATTAATTTTTCGTCAAGTTTTTTCGTCAGGTTTTTCTTTGCAAAGGTTAATGATACAAACTTGAAATAATTTCAAGCTTTGTATGGTCATTCCACATTGTTGGATTATTTTGAAAGTGTGTATACTTCATTCTATTTATTTGTTGAAGATTAAATGATTGTGTCCCCACTTCTACTGTGTCAACATCTGTTTTGTGTCCTTACACACTTAAATTTGCACTAAATTACAGCGGGGCCGAAAGAGACGGCTCTTATCTCTCTGAGGTCTAGCTAGGTCTTTTTTCAATTCCCATGGATGAGAATTTAACCATTTAAACACGTGTTGAGCACTAAAAATGACGTTTATTACACAACTCGGTATTTTTTGTATTTTTTCTCATTACTGAGGCTGGTTCGAATATCTATTTTCTCTCAATTTGTCTCTTTAAACAACAAATTAGTCAAACGACAAAAAAGCAAATATTGTCATTTTCATTATCTCTCTGGAGGCTACTATTTGTAAATCACATCCTCATATTCGTTTGACGATGTAACCTCCTGAATTTTTTATTGAAACAATTACAAAAAACATCTTGATTGATATTTTCAGTACTTATTTGCTGCGAGGATAAAAATAGGTTTGCTCTAAAGCTGGAAGATTTGTTAGAAGTTAGTTTTTAATTAATCATTTCAGTGATACATATTTTTTTTACAAATCTATTACATCTCCTAAATTTCCTTTCTAAATCTCTTATTTCAAGATTGATTCTACTACAAATGTTTTTTCCTTTTATTATTTGATGAACTTTATAATATTGATATTTCTTGCTTTGCACGTCCAATGGACTTAAATTAAGATTTTAAATATATATTAAAAGTTTGAAAGATGTTGATTTCGTCGGATTTTATTCAAATTTCAAAGACGTCCTATTTCTTTGAAACTCTGATATAATCCTCCTTGGCCGATTTTAGTTTTAGCTTTTGCAGCTTCATGGCTAAATAGTAACTCTCTATTTTCTCTTGACGATTCATCTAAGATTTAACGTTCTGATTGGATTCTTTCAGTAGTTTTACTTGTTGATTACAGTATTTATTACTCACATTTTTCATTTCTTTTATTTAATCGACAACAAAATACTTAAAAAAACAAGGCACAGTTAGATTATGTAAACGCCTAAAGACACGACGAAAATGAGGACATCGGAAGAGAACAAAAGACAGAAAAGATCCATAAAACGCAAATAATTATAACAATACAAATTAAAGTAATCACAATTTTCAGTAGACTTGAGGCAAATAACACAGATTTTATTTTATTTTTTTTTCAGGTTTCGTTGGTTTCTTGAAAATAATATATGAAGCTGGACAATCTCTATTTTATCAAAATACTTTTTACCAAGCATTGAGTTATGAAAAACTGTGGACAAGGTTTTTACCATTTGTACTCTATATAACTAGTAATTTTATTTCTTAATCACCCCCAAAAAATTAAGCAAAGTTATGTAGGTATTTCATTTAAGGTCTACTTATTATAAAATGTTTCACAACCTGCAAATGATGTACATGTATTACATTTTTGCATGATTTATAGGCGAACCTAAATTTAATACTTTAAATTCGTTCACCCTTTGCGCATAGATTAATTTGAGCAACCATCGAATATTTTTTTTCGTATGATAAAAAAAAGAAGATATCTCGGTGAAAAGCAATAAACTCGAAAATTCCGTATGGTAAAAACTTAAGATACCAACCCTTACACGGGTAATTATATATACAAATGTGTATTCGTAATACATTGAGCGAAAATTAATGATTATATCAAATACGTTTCAGGTACATTTAGTTTGACATATTCTCGTTCATTGTGACAACCGTAAAATAATTATCCCTTATTGTGTCAAATCTACAGGAAGATTAAATAAATCATACGACACGGCCTGGGATTCTTGCGTTTCCTTATTCCTATACAAATCAGGAACCAACGATAAAATTTATGTTCATTAATGATCTAACGATGGGTAATTCGATTTATCAAACGTTGCTTTAATTTGACAACATCTGATTGGCTGAATAGTTCATCAATGGTGAAATAGTTATACATAATAGAAAGAGACATTGCATTAAGTCATAATTCCTTTCGTTTTATTGAATTTGCTCGATTTTATAACGAAACGAACTCATAATTGCCTATTGCATTCGTGACAACACACAACGTCAACAGTATTTAAGCTGAACATTAATTGAAATAAGATTTGATTATAACGATTTGTTGGTTGTTATAATTGTTGAATTTTTATCTTATAATAAGACAACATAGCTAAAGAGAAAAAACGTACTCAGTTTTTCACTTAAAGAGAGCTTGCATTCATACCTTCTTGCTTATCAAAGAATTCTGAACTAATGCATATAATGAAAAATTAATAAAAACGTTTCTCTTATGTGGGAACATATAAAAAGTCGTAAAACGGGAAATGTAGATTCAAATATTAAGCATGGTGACCCAAAGAATAAGAACAGCAAAAAAGTTTGTTCCAATGCTTGATTTTACCATGTATTTCTAGAGACTTTGTCTCATGTGCATTTACTCCATATCCCTTCATTGTTTGATTAGGCGCTATGGACGCCATGAAATGCTATAATATTAGGGATTCTTGCAACCATGTTTAAAGACGCCGTAAAAAAAACCCCAAAATCCTACGTAAATATTTAAAACAAATGATAATCACACAATTTCATTTGATATATGTAAAATTTCAGAATTTTTGTCCTTTTGGGGATCAACATGATTTTTTTCACTTGCTCCATGGCACTCTATATTTAAAATTGCAGGTAATATAACTTCAACATCATACTAAGAAGAAAATAAATAGAAAGGATAAAACGAAACACCTACATGTACAATGGCCGAAAATGACAATCAGATGCTACAATCAAAAAGGTAACTCTACAAGAAAAACACCAGAAAAGACAAAAGACAAATGTAAACAATGATAGGAACAATAAGATAAGATATGAATGCATTTATCGTGTCTCGAATAAAAATATTCGAGTATGGATAAATACTTGTCTTTACAATATTTCAGATATTGTTAATAAGTTAACAAACGAAAAATTAAAAAATGTAAAATAAAATAAATAAAAAACAATGAAAAGATATGGAGTAGTTGTACACGATACAAACACATGATAAACCAAGCAATGGAACAACACTTTTATTGTTTATCTTCATCTAGAAGTCACCATGAGGTCTTCAACACTGAGTGTTGATCATACACCACAGTAAGTTCCAATAGTCCCCTAGCGCCGATTTATGCGAAATTCATTGCTAAATATCGAACAACGCTACATTTATATTAAGTTTTCCCAATGAATGTAAGAACGCCAACAAACATAAAGTGTTCTTACAATAGACCCTTTCACGATAACTTCGGTCCTGAATTTTGCACATGCGCTCATATGCCTTTGAGTGGGTAAAATGCAACGTCACAGTATACATGACGTCTTGATTAATTGTCGTATGACGTCATTTTTGCGGGATTTGTTTTTATTTTCCACTCAAAATCACAGGACCGCAGTTATCGTGAAAGGGTCTATAGCTATCATCTGTTGTCCTATACAAAGAATCAAAGAGAACAATCACAACATATAAACGACCACAGTTTTCGGGCCATTCACATGAAATAAGATGCCAAATATTTAGAAGGCTTAAGTTAGTTATTCTTCAAAGTTAAAACATTCAACTTTACCTTCTACGGCACTTGTTCACGTGATCTTGAACCATGTACTGAAATTTTCACCAATTATAGGGGTTTGACGACATAAATATGACTCATTTGTAGCCAAGAAACAAAATTAAAGACTTCACTTATCGAAATTTATGGGATATCTGTTTCGTAGATGACAACAAATCTCTCCCTTAAAATTTCCTCTAACGGATCTAACTTCACTACCGGAGCTGACAAGTTCAACGCGATGGGTGTCTCATAAGAAGCAGGAGATGCTTACTGTAACAGTGCATCTGATCTCGCCCATGGTTTTTTATTGGGTCCGTTTTGTTCATCTTTGTGTTTGTGTGCGTCTTCATTCTTCTTTTTTATGCCGTACTCATGTTGTGTCTCTGTTTTTTTTTCCGATGTTGCCATTGTCCTTCGATCGGTTCTCACTTTCTTTATGGTATTATAATTCCAGAACTATGTTATTAACTCCTACAATATTAAATATCTACTTAGATGTACTTTTGTACATATAATACCTTAACAACGACGTCTGAACGATATAGTTACTTCATTTTTGTATTTATATCAACACTTGCGATTAATAAATGATCTCGGGCAATATAACTATGTACCAGCATATTTTTTTTTATTTCTTCATCTCTTCAAGAAGTAACTGATGATAATTTTTGCTGTTTAAACAAGAAACATTATTGTACATTTATGATCCCCTGTAGTATTCGTATTTATATTCCATTTTAGTTATAACAGAAATGGTCGTTTGACCGTTTGTTGTGATATAAAGCATGAATAAAAGTCAAGTGGACCCTGATGACTATCATAACATTGACATTAAACAAATCATTAACGATTGCTCAAAAGATCGCAGTAAGTGGATAATTTGACTAGTAATGGCAATACAAATATATATC